>JACEGR010002453.1:0-128831 GCA_014170235.1 Listronotus bonariensis | reverse complement strand
CCGGCTTCGCTCGGGAGTTGATATGAGACCCAAATAACCGTTGTTCTGAATGAAGTTCAAATACTCGACAACAGATGGCGCCACTACACTTAATTTCCAAGTTGAAGGGTTGGAAGAGTCCGTATATCTTTAAAAATACGCCCTTTAGGGTAGAACGGGAACTTTCTTGTTCGAGGGGGGATAAAGGACTATTACATTGTATAGTCCCTTTATCGTATCGGGACTCCTTTTCAAGTTTTATCGGCACGCACATTTTATCAACTTAGTTTTATTATATATTGAATTATACGGTATTTGGTTCACTACAAAATAAATTTAATTAATTTTATAGCGTCAACAACACGTGGTTATTATGCTGTTAAAATGTAGCTTATATGACACGTTCGTAGATTTACCATAGCAGCGCCATCTATTGATTACTTACTCAACCCAGTCGAACAGACAAATAATTAGCAATAAATTAAAATTGCGACTATAATTTGAGATTTAAACTATCCTATCTCTCAAGTTGGATCGAACTGCACATGGTGTGAGAATTTTATTATAATCGGTTAAGTGGTTTAGGAGTCCATTGAGGACAAACATTGTGACACGAGATTTATATATATTAAGATAGATTACTTTACATAATTATTGTAAAAACATCTGTTTACTGCTTTTTCTTTTTGTAAAAAACTTGACAGGTTCGAAATCTGTCAGAAATTGGCCAAAAAATAATTTTAAAGTCGTCTAGATATCTATGACATAACCTCTGCTTGACAGCTGATGATCAACCCAGTGGCGTAGAGAATTTTTGCTTTTCATTTTGCATCGTTTTTAAAGTAATATTTGTGAACAAATGTGATTCAAAAGGTTTTTTATTTAAAGTCAAACGGGTTGCAACATAATAGTCTAAGAGCCAGTGGGCGGCTACCTATATGTATTTGACGATACCTTGATTTTTGTACAGTGAGACCCCTATACCTACTGTACATGAGATGGAGAGTCACTAAGCTCCAGGTGGCCGACTTGGCGGGCGCTCAGGTAAGACAGGTATCGATTTTTGGCCAATTTTATAAGTATTTGACGACGTCTGCCGCTTTGAAATTTGAAAATATATTAATATTATTATCGGAAAATAACAATGGCAGACCATTATCGCGCGGTTTTCATTGCGGCAGACAATTTTGAAAGTGCTCAAAAAAATAAAATTTTCAAAGTAATTGACCAGATCTGCCATTAATATATTTCATTTATTAGGGTCTTAAAAACTTATATTGATCATGGCAGACGTCTTCATGGTGGACATACTTCAGTAGACAAGAAAATCTTAGCTATTATCTGGTCAGATGTATCTGTATGACGTTCCCTGTTTCATATCAATATCATTTACGTTCTTACTGTATTCATAGCAATTAATACTTCATTTTGCAAATTATGGACTAAAATTTAGAAATTTGATGATAAAATAGTCAATTTATTTGATTTTTTTCTTTTAATTTATTCACAACAAAATTGAAAAAATGAATCATGAATTACAAAAAATATTTTCTTTTATTGATTTGAATTTTTATTCATCTTCATCGGAATCATTTGTCTCCAGGTGGGACTCCTCTTCATCATCCTGTGATTCGGAATCTGTAAAAATAAAGCATAAATTATTAAATAAAAGTCAATCGTAAATTGATCTGAACACATTCGGTAAAGAATTAATTATTATGAACTTACCAGGAACTTGGGTGATTAAATCACTGACAGAAGTTGGGAGTTGATCTCCTTCAAACCATTTGAATGTAAATTTCTCGTCTTGCTCTATCCAACCAAACTCTAATGGATCCAATGTCGTAGGTTCTTTTTGTAAGCATTTTTCCAAATTGTAGAAATATAATGCGCTCTCAGAAGTTGTTGATAAAGCTCACTTTTACATGGTGGTATTGAGCTTGCATCAAAATTCGAAATTTTCTTGCTGAAATTTTCATTGACATCGGAAGCTTTATAATTATTGACGAAAAGTTGGTATCTTCCATCATCAACGTCAACAGATTTTTTTGCATTATAAAGTTGGCAGGTAAACTTTTGAATGCTGTTAAATACCTGTTGTAACTGGTCCTCTGTCAAATTTTCTTCACCAAGAGTAGCAAATGCTTCTTGAACTTCTGTATTTTTCTTCAATAAGGTAAAAGGTCTTCTTTTCCCTTTATTAAAGAAAGCCGGATTGAAATCACATCCTGTGAACGCATGGAAGCCGATTAAGCTTTTGGCTAGCAATTCACCAAGCTCTTTGTAAATTTTTGTGATGTGAATATACCTTTCCTTATTTCCGGTGCCATTGAGCATCCAAACATTAGAATTGGCATGTTGTAATCGTGTCATATTACCAATCATTATAATTAAAATATCAGTATCAGAGGCTCTAATAACAATATTCGACTGCTCTGTGATATTGCAAGCATGATACACAATCTTAGTATCAGCTTCTTCATGTGAGGTACAACATAAACTTTCAACTACACTTGATTGGATCTTGTCATCTACAATTTGATATGATTGACAAGTTCGGAAATTTATGAAAATTTGTCGGTTACCCAAAAATGATTTCATTTCCTCACTAGACCAGTGTTTTGTAAAAAAATCTACCAAAGCTTCCTTGAATTTAGTATTCTTCAATTCTTTTGAAAAATCTGACGGTCGCACCTGTTCAGGCCCCGAAATTGTGTAATCAATCAACGACGCTTCATGTCGTAAACATCTTTCACTATCTTTTATCGATGGAAATATATATTGGTCAAAAATTACATCAATTCTTCGTGTGGAATATTTCGAAACCATTTGCAGAAATTTCTTTGAAATACTCCCGAATGTTTTGGGGACTTCTTTCATTGAATGGAGAATAAAAATCCATCGATTAAAAATACGTCTGTATTACGTGGTGGTTCTTGATCAACATTTGGTTCAAGGCATTTTAGAAGAACGGATTTATCAGTTTTGCAGAAGCCACCATCGAGATGACATAAAGCAAGAGGTACAGGCGATATTGGATACGCTAAAATTTTGAGAACATCAATTTGATGGTCCATTGAAATTCCCAACAAACGTCCAAATAAATCTCGCTGTAGCTTGATCTCTTGCTGCTTACCTCCGATTTTTACAGATTTCTTTTTTAAAAGTAGACTGGAAAAGTTGTGTATCGGAGTCTTTTTGATGGCCTTTTCAAATCTTTTCGAATCAGATGCACATTCCGAGATGAAATTTGTTCGTAGCTCTCCGCCATTTTTTTGGATGTTTAAGAGGAACTCTTCCACTTGAGATGACGCAGCTTTTCCGGAACCTATGTTGAATAATTGATCGGGTGATAAATCTAAGCCGAAGGGATTCACATATTGATCAAATGCGTTAATAAATTTTTCAAGTTGTTGACAACTGTTCTTAATGTTATGTGGTTGTAACTCAGGTGAAATATCTTGCTTCTTGGTAATTCCTAACTCATCCAATACGTGTGTAATTATACTTGAGCGGATATCGTGACTTCTCGCCCACCGTTGACGAGCTGAAATCGAGTGAGTGAGATGTGAGATACCAGTAAGTGTTCTCGCAGCATCTGCATTAATGGTCTGCTCTAATGTAAGATCAATAGGTTGCCTTGAAAACGGCTTATCGGTCCGTTTGATTCCGAAAAATCCATTTTGAAAATCTTGCTCTAAACCGGGATGAGTAGTCGGAACTTTTACCAAATTATAATGATATTGGACTGCCCATTTTGCATAATTTTGATGGTTAAGTACAAAGAATAAATTAGTTATTTTTGGTAAGGTGTCAAGATATAATTGGAAATCACCAACACGAATGCTCCTACTTAGTTGTAAGTAATGATCAACGAGTTTGATATAAATCATGTAAAATTGAGCTGTTTTACCGTGTTCACCATTCAATGTTTGTTGCTCGTAAATTGCGTATTCCTCGAACAGTTCCTTCAAGCTGTCATTGTGAATAAAAAATGAAAATGTCTGACAATTCTGTAACCGTGCAATCTCTTCTGTGATGTCTTCTGAAATTTGAATATTTTTATGTGTTAAAAAAGACCTAAAATGCATTATCTGTAGTCCTAATGCCATCATTGGGTGTAATCTTTTACAACGATTGAAATGTTTGCCCTCAATAAAGCTTGAAACGGATCCACTAGCAATCATTTCACTTTCAACCATGATGGTTGACAAACCACAATCATTAATTACTTTTCCGATTGCTTTAAAATATGACATCATTACGTGAAAAGGTCCCAAGTGTATGAATAATTTTTGGAATGTGTTACTTTCTGTAGCTTGAATTTGTAATGCAATCTTTGCAATAGCTAAATCGTAAGTTACTTGCATGTATTTTTGATTTAGCTCTTGCAAGGCTGCCATGCATTGCTGCATAGTTGCCAAAACTACTGCATTGCTTGTCGGTGAGTGATTAATCGGAGTTAAATATGTAATCAATTGTTGTGGAGTATTATCAATCACTATTTTACTGTTAAAACCCGTCCACATAGGGGTATTTAATAATCCCAAAGCATGACTTAACATCCAAACTCTGTCAATTTTATCGTAAAGACTTTTATGCAAGATTATGTTAACCTCTTCTTCGCTTTCAGCTTGAATGTTACTAACTTTTCTGAGTTTTTTAGCACACTGAGGTAACTCGAAGTCGATTGCCTCAAAAGATCGTCGTCTAGGCCTGTCACGTTTACTAACTTCAGTATCTTCTTTTTCTGCTTCCTCTTCCTCTTCTATGTTAGCGTCTTTGGGGTCAATATTTTGGTACATTATTCCAACAGTATCATGAAGAGTGTCTTTCCCAGTCTTGGTATCAACAAATCGGTCATAATTGTCAAATGCCATACCTGCCACGAGATTTTCTTCTTTATTAATTACCTCTGGACATATTTCAGTACGTGAAACCGATGAAAATGTGGCTTCTGTTTCTAACTCCTCGACAGCGCTATAACTTATACAATGACCATAACGATTTATTATATCGATCACTTTTCGACTGCTTGTAAGACTTTTTAAGGCCATGCCTAAGCAGATGTGTTTAGATGTCTTAAGGTTACCGTTGTGAGTCATGTATATAATATCCTGTGACAGAGACTGTACATGACGTTGAAAACTGTCGCAATTCCGTCGTTTACGTTTGTAACATCCGAGAATTGATGAAAAAATTCGGAAATCATAGGTGGTGTTGAACACTCACCTTTTATCAACCGCTGACTGGTTAAATTATCAGGCAATTTATTTTTTTATGCCCATAATTTCCTCTCGTAAAATGGCAGCAGCTTCTCGTAAAATATCTTGATCTTTTAAGTGCGCAAATAATGATTCATCAATAGTTGAAATACCTATCGGGGCAACAACTTTTTTTTGTTAGATGTCAAAATTTGAATTTTACCATTAAATTTCTTGCGAAGCTTTTCTTCCAAATAGGATGCCATAAATATTGATGCTGAGTCTGAGCTTTCACTTAATTCTTTAAACATTTCAAGATACTCTTCATGCAAATAACTCAGAAAATAACAACGTCCTCGATTTATAACATTCTCTTCAATTAAATTACATATTTCTTTATAAACAGTTTCATGTACTTCTCGGGAGATGTGCCATGAAGTACGAACTGGACTTTTCACGAGTGATCTTTTTTGATTCCTAAAATTTTGCCGGCAACTGTCATGGTAGTATACTTGACGAGAGAGAACACTTTGTATTTTAGTTAGAGTTTCATTGTAAATTTCAGTATCTGCCTTAAAGTTTAACAGGGCACTCTTTTCAAATTGATCCTTTTCTGAAGCCCGTAATGGGTCAATTTTACCACGAAATTGTTTCTTTTTTTGTTACAAAAAAACACAAATTTGAATTTGAACTTGCAGAAGCTACAGTATCGGAAGTTTCAACAGTCGATGATTGTGCTAAATTTTCAGATGGTCCTTCCTCCAACGGCAGTTCAGCGTCGATTTCTTTTTCTGCTTCTTTTGTCTCAGGAAGGTTTCCATCTTTTCAAGGGAATCGTGTACAAGTGTATCAACAATTATTGAGCTCTCAGCTGATGTAGATGGCTGTTCAACTGCAGGCAAAGATTTTCTGGACTGTGATGAAGTCTTTTTTCAACATCTGTCGTCAAATACTGTCTTTTCAACGCTGTAAATGTCTTGTAACAACTACTATGGTATGCTGAATCATAAATTTCGTCCGGTAAAATAATGTCATTGTATTTTAATTTATGAAATTTCCTTAACCTCAAAACTTTTTTACATTTTGATATAGTCTCTTCTGAAAACAGTAATAATTTTTCATTTTTTACCGAGTTACAAAAGACACACTTCTGTTCTGGTTTTTCACTCGACATAATCACGGATAGATTAAATAATAATAATCGTATCAATAAAACAAAAGAAAGCAACACTATGTATTATATTCAATAAATTCACGAAACACGCAGTAACTGTTAGAAGGCTCAGAGATCTACTGAAAACATCTGGCAAAAACCGTTAGAGTGGGGATGAACCTTGGCCCTCTCAGGTATAAAACCTGAATTTTTCGAGTGCGAGTAACTACACAACGAAATAATTCTAAGCTAGAATGAGTACAATAGTGATTCATAGAGAATAAAAGAAAGATAGCTATAGACAGTCTATGCATACTTCTGACCGGATAATAGCTAAGATTTTCTTGTCTACTGAAGTATGTCCACCATGAAGACGTCTGCCATGATCAATATAAGTTTTTAAGACCCTAATAAATGAAATATATTAATGGCAGATCTGGTCAATTACTTTGAAAATTTTATTTTTTGAGCACTTTCAAAATTGTCTGCCGCAATGAAAACCGCGCGATAATGGTCTGCCATTGTTATTTTCCGATAATAATATTAATATATTTTCAAATTTCAAAGCGGCAGACGTCGTCAAATACTTATAAAATTGGCCAAAAATCGATACCTGTCTTACCTGAGCGCCCGCCAAGTCGGCCACCTGGAGCTTAGTGACTCTCCATCTCATGTACAGTAGGTATAGGGGTCTCACTGTACAAAAATCCAGGTATCGTCAAATACATATAGGTAGCCGCCCACTGGCTCTTAGACTATAATAATAATTAAATTAGACGGTTGTCCTTATATTACTATAAACTATATTAATTCTTCGGGAATGCTGTTGACACTTATCTCATTTAACAACATGACCGAAAAATGATCCACGTGACGTCAACATACATCAAATCAATATGGCCGAATGTCGTGACCCTTTATAGAGGGACTCTGCCCCTAGCTACATTTTTATAGGCAAATGAAAATGCTTTTTCGCCATGCTTGCAAATCTTTTGTAAGAAATATTGACTCTAGAGTCCACACTGCCTGTAGGATTTAATATAAATATCACAAAGAAAGCAATATGGATTTAGGCAGATTGTTATTCGACTCATACGTTCGTTATTTTTTAGCCATAAATAATATTTTTCTGTTAAGATATAGGAACTCTCGACAGATTGGGTTTACAAGAGACTAAATGGCCTGACATTTTGTTATTTTTCGAAAAGCGGAAATTCTCGATAAAAAAATTCCCGAGAAAATGTTGATTTTTCTATACAGGAATTGCAAAAAAATCAGGAACATATATATTTTTTTTAAGCAAAACGTTATTATTTCTTTTTTTATAAATGTTTTTAAATGCAGATAATATCAATGGCGTTATTAATTTACCTTTATAGCAAAAAGCTTCATAAAACTGATTTTGGTGTTGCTTTATATTAAAAATTTTAAATTTTATAAAAAAGGTAACTTAAAAATTTTAAAATTAAAACAAAGACTAATTATTATAGATTATATAGATCCATATTTAAAAATAAGAAATAAATAAAAACAAGTTGGCCATGAATTGAATCAATATTTATATATAGGGTATGTATACAGTGTGGACGTAAAAAGTCCACCCTCCCTGCTAAGTTTTGTACCCTTAAATAAGGTATGTATAATAAAAACGTAATTAAACAAGAATACTAATAAAATATTAGTAATAAATGACAAAATATGCAATATCTTAACGAAGAATTAAAATAAATATTAAGTGTAATACATTTTAAAAAAGTAGGTAATTTTTAAAGCATTTTAATACTTAAAAAATATACAGTGTGTCTTATTTAAATTTTCAAAAATAAATAAATCTGTCAAAAATGTGTAACCTTACAAAAAATAAAAAGCATACCTGCAAACTGCATAAAAAGTTGCTTTTAAAACGGTGTTGCAAGATTTAAAAATCTTTAAAAATTAAAAAGTTATGAAGGATTGGAAAAAACGCAAGAAAGAAATAAACCAGCTTTGTAGCAAGTAAACGAACCAAGATAGCAAATTGCGGTATTTACTAGTACAAACGGCTTGAAATTGGCGCTCCGCAAATGTGGGTCAGTATTTGTGTAACAGAGCCGGCTATTCAGGTGTAGTAAGTGAAGTGCCACTTCACCAAAAATAAATAATAAAACATAAAAAACATATTACTATTATTAAATTCATTTTTCTCATTTCTATTCCTTATATGTAAAATTCGCCATGGAAAATCTAGCAGATAAATTACCCGCTGGCGCGAGTCGCTTTCCTTCGCTCTCGACAACGCGACATCACAATCCGCGATCAGCAAGTGTATTGCAAATGTAAAACGGACCGAAGTATACACCTTATGTGGGGTTTTGTTTACGCTTTGACGCTCCGTTGCCCTGACAACGCTATACTTGCCGGCGGCCGGAATTGCGGGTGGAAGTATCAGGTGTGTTGCTTGGTAAATCGCTAGCCCTAAACAGATAATTTTGTGCAGATAATATAGGTTTTGGTCGTTTTTGTTGGTTTTCACGTATTATTTCGATTGTTTCCGTTTGAGCATTATTTGCGACAGTGATTTTTCACAGGAAGAAATTAAAGGACAGTACATAGCACTTCTCTATAAAATATTAGATCATATTTTGATGGAAATGGACGTAAGATTCGAAGATTGTTACAAACTACAATTTCTTTGTCTTGCTGATACTGCTAAGTTTGGCCAGTACAACCAAACTTTTCCCACTGATTCTTTTCAAAATTTATTGGAGATATATGCCGAATCATTTCCAAAAACTCAGCGGCTCAAAAATGAACTTGGCTTAATATTTGCTAATGAAAGCTATAGAAATGTTTCATTGCAGCAGTTAGTGAAACAACCGTCGACAAGCGTGTCAGTGGGACGGAGCTTTTCTTGTCTTAAGCGTTGAAAATGTTTCTTAAGAAACACTATATCCCAAGATAGACTCTTATGTTTGGCCAATATTTCAATTCAAAAGGAGCTTCTACAGGAACTGATAAAAACTCAACCATTTTATGAAGATATAACTGATAAATTTGCTGCATTAAAAGATGGAAGGATTGATTTGATGTATAAAATTAAGGTAAGTTTATATATTAAAACTTTTTACTTAGACTTTTGATAGTTGAGTATTTTCAATTTTCAATTTTGCTAAAAATGGTGAATGCGCTTTTTTCCCTTCCTGCACTACACCTGTTTTTAGACCCGCGAGCCGCCACTGTTGTGTAAAACATACAAAAACATAAGTTTCCTATAAAAAGCGTCGAATTTGCCCCCTACATATGAAAATATTACTGTTGTGATTGCGACGTCCAAAACACGATTTTCCTGCCCCTAAGGGGTAACTTTTCGGTCCCAAAAGTTTTTTTGATTTGATATTGTATAGACATACAAAGGTCGCGTATGTTGAAAAGAATTTATTTAAATTTGAGTGGTTTGCTTTTTGTTACGTGGATCTTGATTCTTAGCTGCAGTATTCTTATGGCAAATTCAAATTGTGTACAGGAGTGCCTAAAAATAAGTTATTAAAACTAACTTTTTTTTGCGACACAACTTATTTTTTGTAAAGTTTTTAAATTTTGCATTAAATTCCAACTATGTTTTATATTCCATAACTAAAGTCAACAATTACCAAGACATTTATCATTGATTTTTGATTTTGATTTTTAAATAAATCCCTCATAGCCCGACGATGGGCAAGGAAGGAAAGCCTTTCTGTAAGTGAAGTATTATTAATGAGACGAATAGCTCTTCTTTGAATAGAATCAAGAATGCTTAGGGTTGTGGAAGACGCCATGCCCCAGATATGAGAACAATATTCCAAGGGAGGTCGGATTTGGGACACATATAAAGTGTATAAATTAGAAGGGGAAAAATACTTTTTGGCTCGAAAGAGAAATCCAAGCTTTTTGAAGCTGCCGTGGCTATAGATACAATGTGTTTATGCCAGTTAAGGTTACTTTCAAATGTGATGCCCACAAGATTGAATGTGTCTTTGCTCTGTAAAACTTGGCCGCTCATAAGTGGAGGATAAGTATTTGATGACTCTTTTGCGACCAGGAACATGCTTGTGTTTTGGATGCATTAAAATGGACGAGATTTTTGGCGCCCCAATCCAATATTAAATTAAGATCATGCGAAAGAGATATCTGCATCGCTCTACGTTTCTTTTCTAAATCCGGTTTAGGGATGGGTTTAGAAACCTGAAAACTGGAGTGAAGGATACTATCGTCGGCGAAACTATGAATGGAATTAGTTGTGGACGAGAGAAGGTCGTTGATGTGAAGAAGAAACAATGTTGGTGCCAGAACTGAGCCCTGAGGCACTCCAGCATTTACTTGGTGAAAGCTTGAAGAATGGTCGTCCACAATAACTGATATACATCGATCAGATAGATAAATAGAGAGCCAAGTACAGAGTTTAGTTGAAAGACCATAGGAGGGAAGTTTATTAAGAAGTGCGGCATGCCAGACCTGGTCAAAAGCTTTGGATATATCAAGAGCAACGATCTGGGACTCACCTAGAAACTCAAGAGACTTATTCCAGCAGTGTGATACGAAGGAAAGAAGATCTGCTGTGGATCTTTTGTGACGAAATCCATACTGCCTATGCAAAATTTTCCTAAATATTAGTTAAGGTGCGTCCCACGCCGCCATTGGTCACACAAATTAAAATTAGTTTAAGGCTAAATTAACTTTCTGTTTTAAAAAAATCACAGCCATATTTTATTGAAATCGGATTAGGCATTTAGGATATTGTTAAAAACCCGATTTTCTTTTTAAAGCTTAACACCCTGTATCTTAGAAACAAAGCATTTCCGGACCTATGTTCAGTGGCGCCTTTACCAAAAGGCTGAGTAGGGTGAAGCCTATGGCGGCATTTTTTGGGGGCGGCAGACGTTGTTTAGGGGGCGGCAGATATGTGTTATGAAAATTTTGTCGGATTTCGAATTCAATTTTATACCTATAATTAAAAGAAATGAAGTGAGGACCTTTTTTTTGCTCTTCAAAAATATTTCTGAAGGAACAAAGAATAAGAAAAGGGGCGGCGAAAATAAAATAGCCTATGGGCGGGAAAACATGTAAGTGCGCCTCTGCCTATGTTAATATTAACTTTATTTCATAAAATTGACTTAAAAACGCCCTTAAATTTTTTTACCGCAATTTTAAAACACCCTGTATAAATTTCACAGACTGGTTTAAGTTAAGTTTCAAAAATAACGTGCTATTCCACGTTTATATTACCGAATGTAAAATATTAAAGCATCGTTGCATGCCGGGTGCTGAGCAAAAGATGCTGCAGCAAATGGCTTTTTATACCGTTCTGCAGGTTTTTAAATAACACCACTTTACATAAGCATTGGCTGACTCTTATTTGCTTTATGATAATGTTATGGTAAATATGTATGCGGTTTTCAAATTGCTCTATCAAAAAAATTTTAATAATAAAAAAGTATTAAAATTGTATTTACCTTTTGATTTGCTTTAGGTCGTGAATATAAAAGAATTTAGAAAATATTGATCTTCTATTGGTGGTTGCCCTTCTTTAAATATCTGTACAGTAAATACCTATCCTAAGTTGTAAAAGTATGTCTCTGCAATAAACAGTGTGTCCACAAATGGACTTAAATATAGTACTTGTATTTTTTTTTATTTTAAATGGTTTGAAAAAACAAAATTATAATTTATAAAACATTTTGGTAATAATACGATCTAGTGGTTTTCGCTATTATAAGAGATTTTCGAAAAATTCTTTTTTAGGGGGTTTCTATAGGTCGATTATGACACAAATCAGTGTGCGCGTTTTCCAAAATCCATTTCTATAATTTATTATTAATAAAAACATATTACGGGACGGTGGAGTGAACAGGGGTGCTAGGTGGGGACAAAACAGTATAAATCAAACGTCAAACACGAGATTACATTAATACACTGCACTTAGGGCCCATAAAAATGTAAATTAATTTTGAAAAGTATTACATTTTTCAAAAACTATCCCACACATATGAGATATCACGTCCGCCATTAATTAAAGAAGGAAAATTCATTTTGGTCAGCTGATAACATGAAGTTCGTCATTATAAAAATGACAGTCTTGATAGAAGCAGCGTTGCTAAACTTCTTATGAAGAATTAACACCAAGCCTATTTCGGGGATTATCCACCATTTCCATGAGAAACAATGGTACTTTTGGTAGAAATGCCTTCTTCTTTATGTTTAGGTATTTTCCTTTTTTCTTCACAAATTATAATAGGAAGAAGGAATAACTTAATTTTTCATATGAATATTGTCCTGTATCTTCCTTTTTTAAGCTATTGACACTTTCTCACTTTATTTGGCAACATTGAAAGACATTTACAGTTCCATTGCAAACTCTTCTTTTTTATGCAGTGACAGCCATGGCGGGATTGTTGTACTATTATTTATTTTTAATTTTTTAAACAATTTTTGGACATTTTTGTAAACAGAAAGTGCGGTGTGTACTGTGAAATACTGTTTTTGGGCGTTTATTGTAGGATTTCTACTGTTTCGTCCCTACCCAGCACTCCTGTTCACTCCACCGTCCCGTAATATGTTTTTATTAATAATAAATTATAGAAATGGATTTTCGAAAACGCGCACACAGATTTGTGTCATAATCGACCTATAGAAACACCCTGAAAAAGAATTTTTCAAAAATCTCTTATAATAACGAAAACCGCTATATCGAACTATTACCAACATTTTTTTCTTCATCTTTAATATTAAAGCCTATAATAAAAAATACTAAAAGATTTACAGGGTCATTCAAAATCGCATAATTAGGACTTTAATAAATAAAAAAACTGGACTTTAAAAACAACCTAACTAAACCTCAAGAAAAACTTATACTAAAAATATATAATAAAATTCTCATTACAAATTATGTACACAAAATATAATATGGCCTTTGTCAAGAATAAAGGTATGTATTAAATATTAAAACATTAAACTACATTTTTTAAGGCCTAATACTGATACTTAAAGGTGTATCTTTTACCAGTTAATTATTCTTACAAATGTAAACATAAAGTTAGATCATTCGTAATAAAAAAGTTTTTTACATTTTTGGGGCGTGTTCAAGGGATCAGTTCACGTCTGGCAGCCCTGTTAAGAACTTATTTTATAATTAGATTATTATAAAATAATTTCGACCTTAGGATCTTAAACATATGTTAAAAAGTTGCAATATTTTCTGTAGTAAATTTTTAAACTTTTAAATTTTCATTTTCTTTTATAGCCCCAATAAAAATAATTATTTAATAATACATAAATGTATTATTATTATTTTTAAAGTAATCTTAATTTCTACAAGAGCAGACTAGCTCTAAACTCTCCCAGTGCACTATGAAATTTGTTTGTCATATTTTGCTTGATGTTGTTGCCATTTTATTAGGTAGATTTTTTTTATTTCATATAAATAGAAGAAAGAATAAACGCAACAACAAAATTATGAAATAAAACGCATCCAGTCAGCCAGTGAGGCAAATAACCTTGGCAGTGGTATTAATAACCTATAAAATTATTTGTCTTACGACAAGCGATCGTCTACCAATGATACATTAAACACGCAACTTGCAACGTGCCTCATAAGGTAAATACGGCGCATTTACATTTACCGCATGAAACCATTAAGACTACAGTAAAAGCATCGGAACCTGTAATTTGATTGGTTTGAGGCGCCCAAGACGGTCATGCAAAACTTTTACATTGGTGGAGTCATCCATTGGTTATGGCCAGTTAAATCTTTATTTTTTATTTCTAAATAAAGCGAATTAAATAAAAAAAAGATTTAACTGACCAGAACTAACCTTGATCCCTAATGTGACAGTTTTGCATGACCGTCTATAGCACTTCAAACCAATTAAATTACACGTGCTTGTGCTTTTTACTATAGTCTGTCTAAAAACCGTCGAATTCGATGGGGTTTAATTTAGTTTAAGTGAAAAACAAAAAGGGCTTTTAATTTTGTCCCATTTACCACAAATATCGAAAATATTTGATATTGTTTTATCGATATATTGAGAAGTTAAATATCGATATATCGATATTTGAAAAGATTTGATATGTCGTTGCCATCCTTTATAGATACTGCGTTTGGCGTAACATTCCCCGCGGTATAAGTAACACATCTTGCATTTGGTTAAATTTTTTTTAAGAAAAAAAAAGAATATAAAACATTTAAAAAGTAGTGATACAACGTCTCAGTAACCAGAGGATCATTATAAAAAAGACCATGTAAATTGGTACAGCAGAAGTCTCTATTGAAGTGTCTGAACATTATGGCTTTGCGTTTTAAATATATAGATAGGAAGTTGAGGTTCTGAAAAATATTTATTACATATTATCTTTTTAAGAAAAGCCCAATTATTATTTAAATTTATATTTTCAGAAAACAAGTAAACTATATTGTTTTTCATTTTCGCTAAAACAATCAATTTTTATTAATATACCCTGTCGCTTATCTGAAAACGTTTGCTTAGCCATGTTTCCCAAGTTTAAGCTACTTAAACTTAGACCATTAATCATCTATCTTCTATCCAGCTGTTTTTAAGATGGCTGAACAAACTTGTTGAATATATCATATTATGCAACACCAGTGTCGTGGGTTGCTTTTGTTGTTATTATAGTTCTAGTTTAATTAAAAGTTTTTACCATATCTCTTTGTACCTAAAACAATATGCAGTGACTTTATGTAAGTTGACGTTATATGGAAAACTTTTGTATTACTAATTTCACGAAAAAAGGTAGGGCTAAAATATCGAGGTCGAGTATAATTTGGGCAAAAAGTGTCACTTAAACTATTCTTTGGCATAAAAATAATTTTTGTCACGTGATCCAGTACCAAGGGGGCACTAGCAACTTTTTTTTTAACCCTAGCAACTTTATTTTTCCAAATGGAAAAGGGGTCATGTAGCACCTCGTTTTTAAGGTCTTTTAATTCTCTATAAGGTCTTATAAGACCCTTCGATAGCATCAGTCCGTCGCCCGACTTTCCAT
The DNA here is from genome assembly GCA_014170235.1 of Listronotus bonariensis. Lineage (NCBI taxonomy): Eukaryota > Metazoa > Arthropoda > Insecta > Coleoptera > Curculionidae > Listronotus > Listronotus bonariensis. The sequence continues at coordinate 113,480 of JACEGR010002453.1, read as the reverse complement.
CTTCCACTAATGTGAAAAGGCAGTGAGTGTTTCCGTGGTGTGGAACTGCGGTTTAGTAAACCAAAACTTTGGATATCCATTAAAATAAGGGAATACTTTGGAATCCTAAAGATACAAATCACAAAAACCAAATTTTAATTTACGATGCGTGGAAAAACATGTTTTAGTGCAAATAGTACAATTACTGATTTAAAAGAGAAAAAAACTCATTGATGGCCATATTCCGCCAGCAACTAAGCATAGTAAAGGTCAGTTTAAAGATAACATCCACCATTTTCCTTTTTGGGATTTAAATTTAGTTTCTTTTAACAACACATAGTTGTAAAAGCTTTAGCAATAACGACCTTCTCGTTCGCGCCTATGTCCATGCTTAAAGCGACAATCGAGTCTTTCTCGAACACTTGCTATTTGCAGAAGTACGAAATCAACTCGAACTTACAAATTGTGCTTTGCCGAAGTTTCGATATTCGCCAAAGTTTTTTTTATCTTCGGACAAACCACGAAGGCTTAAAGCCTAAATACTAACGTACCGTGGGTGTCTTAAGCGAGGTAAGAGGGAGTTTGTTGACACGGGACTTAAATACTTGAAGATTTGGGGGGAAGAAAAGACTTCCGCGGGCAGCAGGTTCCACAATCTAGAAACTCTAGGGATAAAAGAACGAATAAAGTGAGAAGTTCGTGGCCTGTCCAGTTGCACCGTATAGGGATGTATACGCGCGGAGCCACGAGTTTCTCTGTTGGGAACCGTGAGTGGAGGAACTATACTGGACAATTCTTCAGAGCAGAAACCATGGAAGCACCTATAAAAAAGCGATAAATCTCCCACAGCCCGACGATGGGCAAGAGAGAGAAGCCTCTCTGTAAGTGAAGGATCATTAATGAGACGATAGAGCTCTTCTTTGAATAGAATCAAGAATGCTTAGGGTTGTGGGAGACGCCATGCCCCAGATATGGGAACAATATTCCAAGGGAGGTCGTATTTGGGACACATATAAAGTGTATAAATTAGAAGCGGAAAAATACTTTTTGGCTCGAAAGAGAAATCCAAGCTTTTTGAAGCTGCCGTGGCTATAGATACAATGTGTTTATGCCAGTTAAGGTTACTTTCAAATGTGACGCCCCCAAGATTAAAGGTGTCTTTGCTCTGCAAAACTTGACCGCTCATAAGTAAAGGATGAGTCTTGGATGACTCTTTTCGCGACAAGGAACATGATTGTGTTTTGGATGCATTAAAATGGACGAGATTTTTGGCGCCCCAATCCAATATTAAATTAAGATCCTGCGAAAGAGATATCTGTATCGCTCTGCGTTTGTTTTCCAAATCAGGTTTAGTGATGGGTTTAGGAACTTGAAAACTGGAGTGTAGGGTACTATCGTCGGCGAAACCATGAATGGGATTAGTTGTGGACGAGAGAAGAAAGAAGAAAGTACGTAGTGTCTGAATCCGGCTTTAATAAAAAGTCGAATTTTGCCAACCTTCTACATATTTCACTGCCTAAAATTTAAGGACGCTCAATACATCTTAACTTCTATTTATTAACAATGTTATTACTGTTTAAATTGTGACATAAAGCAATAATAATAATTTCTAGATGATATTTACAATGTCAATTTCAATGTTATTAGTTGTACGTTATTAAACCTAAACGAGTTTAGACTTCTATCATGAATCAATATTATAACAATTATTTCCGAAAATATTTTTTTTATAATTGACGAGCTGACGTGACAATTTTTTAAAACTAATTATTTACTTTTCTTTTTTAACTTTGACAGCCTTTTATAATTAAACAGAACTTCTGGTTAAACATTTCTTATACAGAAAAAAAATGTATTTTAAAATAAATTAAAACTTTAATATTTTATTAGAGGAAAGTAACTAAATATGGAATATTATCTCTAATATGAAATACCCGGATTTCTCTTAAACGGAAACTCACATGCGTAATTAGAGGGGTGTGTGTTTTTTGAAATGCCCATTTGCGAGTAGAAGTGGTAACATGCCAGTAGAGCAAGCCTTTTCGTCGCTGTAGCAAGTTTCGTTTTAGCGCTTTCTCATAACTTTTTCAGTTTTTAAAAAAATACTCGTATACTAAATTGAAGAAGAGGGACCTCTAAATATTATTATTAAGGACTCAAATCTTTACAATATTTCCTTTTTGTCACCCTAAACAAAAGTTTTGTAATTTAATTTAATAAAAATAATAAAAGTCGATTTTTTAACCCAATAGAATTCCCCATTTGGAGTACCTATTCCATATTTGGCTACCCTCATCATATGGAAAGGAGGGTCATGTACCATCTCGTTTTAAAGGCCCTTTTATTCTCTACCCAACGCCATTTTGTTTTTTTAAAATCGGCCCAGCCGCTCCAGACTTACAAGCTAAAGTCATTAAAACCGCATTGTTTTTACAGTAGGTTTGTTCCAGCAGAAAGTTGGAAACATGTTAGCAATAATCGTAAAACGCAAAAACTGTTACAAATATTAGTCAGAAATGTTGGCAACAGTTTTCTGCTAGAACGAAAAATAAACAAGGCGTGCATACTGCTTATACGTCAATACAAGAAAGGTTATGTTAAAAATTGTCAGTAATGTTTAAAGAAAGTTTGCAAACTTTTCAAACAGTTCTCAACATGTTTCCAACATCTTAAAACTACTGCTGGAACAACAAATAATTGTAAATTGCTAGAAACATGGCACTGCTGGAACGACAAGTTTGACGTGCGCAGAATCCGAACGGTTGCAAACATTTCTGACAGCGTGCTGGAACAAACCTAATATTTAAGCCAAGTTTCAAATGGTCCTAAGTCGAAAACGACTGGACCTATTTTCAAAAACGAAGTAGCGTTGAGTAGAGAATTGAAGGGCCATTAAAATAAGTACTATATGACTTGCTTTCTACTTGAAACAAAAAAGTTGCTAGTGCTCCCTTGGTACCAGGCCACGTGACTGAAATCATTTTTATGTCAAAAAGTAGCTTAAGTGACACCCTTTTACCTAAATTTTACCCAATCTCAATACCTTGTCCCATTTAAAAGATAAAGGGGGAGAACTTTTTAATATCCTTAAAGTATTTAAAATTTGCAAAAATAAACAAATAAAATACATGTGCGTCACCTTAAACAAAGAGAATATCTGCAATCCACATAAAAAAATGCTATAATTTTTTTATATTTTACCCATCTATTATTGATCTGTAATACCTTAGAAACGGAATATGTTATGGTAGCAATAATACCTGCTATCACACCTAGGGCATTATAAGCGGGCATTATGATAATGCCCGCTTATAATGCCCTAATGCGCTAATACGGAAATTTTATTACTTATCCAATTTTATTTCTCTCACAATAAAGATCAAGTTTATACAAACATATGTATTAAAATAAAATCAATAACTTACCAGTTCCTGAAAATATGCCGTTAAAACGGTTTCGGTTATTTGAAGAATTGCGTTCGCATCTTTCCAAATACCAAATATGCCATACTCCCAATCATACTGTTGCCTTGATTTAACTGGCAAAAGATTTTCGGTCGCTTTTATGGCCTTTTCTCTTATATTTTGTGGAATCTCTTCCATTTTGAGCAAATCGTTAAATAAAAATGCCAACTGACTAACTGATAGAAACATCAAAGTCAAACTTAACACCAGTCACTATCTACTTACGTATACAGGTACAGGTGCAACTTATTTTTTATATTGCGAATAAATAATGTAATTAGTGATTGAAAAACTCTTTTTGGGTAAAACATAAAGCATTGTATGCACCACGGGCTTTACTGGACTATAATGCCCATCAGGTCGAAATCTAGCTATTGCGACCTTCAGGGCATTATAGTCCTAGTAACGCCCTTGATACATAAATAGCTATATCAAAATAATATAAGATAATTAGAAAAACGCAAGAAAATACGAAACATGCTGTATATCGAGTAAACGACTCAAGATTTTGACTTAAAATTTGTTGTTTTTTTGTATTTTACATTTAAAACTTATGAAATGACGATTATCTTGTAATCTATGACAACCAAATCTAATTAAAAAAGCTAATTAAACATAATTTTACAGATTCTAAAAAAAAGAAATCAAAACTAAATTAGTCCATTTTGCTTTTGACAATCATTAAGTAAACTTTAAATTAAAGGAAATAAAATTTAAATTCTAAATAAGTTTTAAATAGAAAATTTTTAAAGGCTAGTAAATCCGGCTTTAGTAAATGACAGCAAACAGCTTTAATAGTCCTTTTGCTGAAATAGATATGGTGTCTAGCTAAACCGAATAGCTAGGTAAAACTCATTAAACATGGTGCATGTAATCGATTACTCTAAAGCTAAAGTTTCAAAAAGGGCTCTAAGCAGTGTTTTTGATACGATATTATTTGGAATGTGTTTTAGAAAGTTATTTTTAACTAGGTTTTAAAACTCCAAATATTTTAAAACCATTAAATTTATTTTTCCCCTGCATGGAATAAAAAAAAATATAATTCTAGTTACTAAACGTAAGTGTCTTTAAATTTGGAAATTTAGGAATTTTTTGATATGAACTTAAAAGTGGAACCAGTTACACAAATTTTTTTAAAGAAAACTCAAAAATGCCATTAAATAATGTTGGCGTGATCCATTTAAACGCAAATTAAGATGACGTGAATAGGATCACACGTCATTTTCCACTCATTAAAACTAAATTCATGTATTTTTTTTAAATAATTTTATAACGATCTGGGTGTGATATTTGATCCAGAGCTTAATTTTAACCTACACATAGACAATATTGTGATGAAGGGATTCAGAATGTTAGGATTTATTCGTCGTACCTGTAAAAATATTAACGATACAAAAGCTATTCAGTGTTTATATAATGCTTTGGTGAGATCGGTTCTTGAGTATAATAGCATAATTTGGTCTCCGTCTTACGCCTGCCATAAGCAAAGACTTGAAAGAGTACAGAACAAATTTGCAAAGTTCCTACTGTATAAACACAACTTTCTTTATATAGACTTGTCATGCGATGTGCAACTTCAACTTCTAGGCCTTCAAACTCTCGAGTGACGACGATGGAACGCTATGGCCGTGTTTCTATTCAAATTATTGAATGGATGCATAGATTGTAGTGAAATACTATTTAGAGTAAATTTTAGAATACCAGCCAGACAAACACGAGACCAAAGACTGTTTCTTGAGGGTTGGCATCGAACTAACTATGGTTCGAATTGTTTTGTAGATCGCATGATGAGGAATTACAATGCTTACTATTCTGACCTTGATCTTTTTTCTTAAGTTTGTATTGTTTTAAAAATAGCATCGTAAACAATTTTAACTTGTAATTTTATTTATGTATGTATATACTGCCGAAGGTGTCTGTTTCATTGTATAAATGTGGTGTAAGTTTTTGTATATATATATTTTTTTAATTGTATTTGTACTCATTTTTTATGTTTACTATTTTCTAATACTTTTTTATATACTATTTGGAGGAAACTCTGTAATGTATTATTAATAAATAAATAAATAAATAAAAATAAATAAATAAATGACGAGCGTGGTGTAGCGGCGATTTACTAGCCACTCATAGCAGAGATCTGGGTTCGAACTTCGGTTTCTTACATCGAATTTTTAATAGCTCGTAACCTCACAGAAGGTAATGGCAAAACCTCTGTGTAATTCCTGCCAATTTTAGATAGTATTTATTCATTAAATACTGTCCGTGGTGGCACGACTACCTTGCCTAAAAGGTGCTGTGAAATGCAAAACGGCATGTTTCAGTGCTTGGACAACGTTGACGGAACAGGGAGAAATATGGGTTAAAAATTCAATATCCCGAAACCCACGGTACTCTGGTTAGTGGGCTGTCACAAACATAAAAAAGATAAAAAGCGTTACTATCAACAATAAATCCCAAAACATTTTTTTCTAATTTTAATTTTAACAACAATTTTTTTAGTATTAGTTTTTTAAGTATTTTTAATTAAAAAATCGATTTCCAAGTAACCATCTAAGATAAATTAATAAAATTTTGAGGATTTCATGCTAAAATATTTTTTTTTCTCTGTCTTTCATTCTCCATTCCTGAAAAAGCCTATTACCACCGCTCCTGGGGAGGTGGCAACTGCCCCCATTGCCCCCTCCACCGTAAAACTCTTGATACAAATAAATTTTTATAATGTGCTTGTTGTAATTATTATTTAAATTTATTCTATTACGATGTTACACCGAATAGTATTAGTAGGAGAGCTAGTGAACCCTTCGACAGAGACAAGAATGAGACGAGCAACTAAATGAAAATAAATTATTCGAGAGAGAGATAGCTGCTGGTCCTTCTTGTCTGTCTTCAAGGAAGGTAAACGCAGATGGCGCGTGAGTCGACTTTATCGTTTACCCGCCAAATTCAAATTATATAGCTGTGCTATTTTTGCCCTTAATGTTAGGTACTTGTTTTTGTTTCCTATTAATATTAAATATTGGGGTTTAGTTCAATAATTACACAAACCTTATTAAACATGTCATTTATTTGGTTTTCTTACAGATAACCATGTCAATATTACCTTAAATTATCTGTTGAAAAGCACAAATTTAATATATACACTGTGATCAATAATAAAAGTCAATATTCAAAGTCCAATTAAAGGTAAAAAACCACGAAACACACAATAAATCACAGAAAATGTAAACAAACTGTCCAAACAAATCGGCCATTGAAAAATATCAAACACAAATATCGAATAACATTTCGGCGTGACTGCCTGCGGCAACGTTTGTCAAGTTAAAAATATTCGATTTATGGTATATTTTCTTGCTCTTAATTAGATGTGAGCCAAAAAGGACATTAAAGTTTACCTGCAGAAATTGTAAACAACTTGGTAACCAGGGCAAAGCGATGATTGCTCCATCTACCTGCCATGATGAAAGACAAAGACATATTTATTGGAACTTTCGTTAAACCAGAAAGAGATAAATACAATGGACAAATTGTTAGGACCAGTTACTGGTCTCATTGTTGTCTCTGCCTTCGAGTAACGTTGGGCTTGTAAGTCTAGAAATTTGTTTAGTAAGTGGAGAGAAAAGTGGGTGAGACAGCAAAGGTTCTTTTATAATGATAAAATCCCTATTGATTTATTTTTGTAAAACTGTATAAAACAACTTTATAATTTATTTTACCAGAGAATGTATTTTAGTAGCGGCAAACACCGTTTAAAATAAGAGGTTTAAAAGCTCCCTGTAAACTTTTTCTACCGCGAATTTCATTATTACGATTATGCACACATTGAACACACTGCACACTCTCAAATATTATTTTATTTTATTTTAATGCAGTTTTAATAAAACTGGGAAAATGCATTGCAGGTAAATTTAATTTTAAATTAGTTTATAAAATTCATAAATTATGTGTGTTGCCATGTTCCAGGTGTTTATTAAAATACTTCACAGTATTAATTATTACGGTTTTAGTCGTCAATCTAACACAACTCAATTATTATCTGTGATAGGCTTAATTTAATAAAATCCTATAATTTGTAAATCACTTTATTTATGCACTGGCCTGCAAAATTAACGGGACAACGAAAATTTGGTTTAAATTCAATTCTTACGGCCGTATTCACCAAGCTCTGACAAATATTTATCAGTCTGATAAGTATTTGTCAGAACTTGCCAGTGTCGTCCTTAAGGGGTTTAAGGTAAACATTTTTAAGAAAAAAATGATACGCCACTGCATTTTCCTAAAATAAAAATCTTTTTCTTTTTTTTTTGTTTGATGAGCGGTTTTCGCGCAAAATAAATCAAAAACCATTTCTCGTCAAGGTCAAATTCCTATCTAAAAAGAATAAATAAAGAAGATTAATTTTCAATGTCTGCAGAATTTAATATTAGAAATACTAACTGACCATGCTAAAAAATGGTTGGACAAACTCACAGCTTTTACAAAATAACCAAGGTCTGTCGCTCACAGGCTCAAGTCAAGAGATCAAATTTGTTCAAAAATAAATGGGGATTTAATTAATTAAACAAAACCATACAACTTAAATGAAAATACAAAAAATGTCATTTATAAAATACCTTGCGAATGCGATAAGTTTTATATAGGTGAAACTTGTAGACCATTAGCTAAACGCATAAAAGAACACAGATCATACATTAAAAACACAGAATTTCATAAATCAAAAATCTGCAAACACGCATTTAACAACAATCATAGAATAAACTGGGATGCTTCGAGTATTTTAGCAAAGGAAACTTGTTCTAAAAAACGCAAAATCAAGAAAGTGCGTATATATTATTAAATAAAGATAATTGTGTAGCATCAATTTCAGTTAATTTAAATAACACTTGGTTGTCTTTGCTTGATACTGAAGTATCTTCAGGAAGACTAAAAATTAACTAACTATTCAACTTTTTGTAAAATAAACAATAAATACACCAGCAACCAGTTATCTATGTCACTATGACACTATAACCAAACAAACATATTTGACATTTAATGTCAAAGACATTTCAGAATCTCGTAAAAAAACATAAATATTTTAAAACTTAAAACCTAATAATAGTAAATTGTTATTTTTTATTATTTGTATTCAATTTATCTTGACAACGGTGGCAGATTTGCCATCGAAACGTCGATTTTAAAGTATTTTTTTACTTGTTTTAATTTTTTGGTTTTTTAGTACTTTTAATTTCATTTTTGGCGAGTAACCAACTAATTACCATCCATTAAAACTACTTTGATTAACATTTTTTGCATTATAATTAATTTCATAGTATACAATTTTTTTTTATGGTGAGAATATTTTGCCAGACTTTAATTAGCATTTCTGAAAGCAAATTTTATGTAAATTATGTTACAAAAGATCCGCTGCATTTTCTCCGCCTGATTAGAATATAATTAAGATGCAAGAAGAAGAAAATCAAAAATTAATTATGGCAAAAATTCAGTCCCTTTATTAAAGCCAATAATAAGAATAAAGTGTTTGTGTCTCAGGAAATAAAAAAAAGAGGTTTTATTTTAAATATGTAATTATAGGTGTTTTTCAACAACGACACGAAACTTTAGGGTGTGATTTATTATGTTTTTTTTTAAAAGTTTCAATAAATATTTGTCCAAAATTGGTTTCTCACTAAGATACAGGCCGTTAAACTAAAAAAACAGTTTTTTTTTCTGAATATTTTTAATATGCTTGGGCCAATTTTGAAAAAATTTGGTACATATATTTAATGTAATGAGGCTCTTATTTTCCCCCAACCAGATTGTTATTATTTATATTATTAAAAAAATTAATAGGCAATTGTGTATTTTATCAAAAATTTTCATTATTCCTATTTACTAAGATCGAGATTCTTTACTTGTTAATTTTAGATTTTATTTTATGCTGTGTAGGGCTACTTTTTTCCCTATATATATATATATATATAATATATATATATATATATATATATATATATATTATATATATATATATATATATATATATATATATATATATATATATATATATATTCATTCTACTTCCTGCGCCGTGCCCGTAAATCTTTGTAAATGTTCGAATATACAAAAAGTTGAAAAAATTAAATATTTAGGTATAATTATAGACCAACACCTTCGTTGGACAGATCACATCTTAACAACAGCTAAAAGAATTAGAAAACTGTACTACAGATTTTACCAACTGCGCAATATCTTAAAACATAAACTCCTTAAAACAGTTTATTCCTCCTTAGTCGAATCTATTCTACGCTACTGTATTGTGGTGTGGGGTGGATCAACGGACAGTGTTTTAAACATACTTAAAGTATGCCAAAATAAGATTCTCAAAATATCATATTTTAAAAATAATAGATACAGCACAGAATTACTATACAAAGAAACAGGAGTTCTTAACCTGCGTGCTCTATACGTCCATTCTTGTCTTCTATTCTTTAATAAATCTAAATATTTATTTACATATCCAGAGCACCAGTATGAAACTCGATCAGTAAAAAATAAAACTTATGTTACGTCATTATTACTCATTATTTACTAAAACTCACCTGCAAAGAATTTTTTTGTTTTTTGCACCAAAATTTTATAACCTGCTGCCAATATCACTAAAAAAACTTTCTGAGAGTAAAAAGAAACTTAAAAATATAAGTTATTAACAAAAAATTTGTTTTTGAAAATCACAATACTTTTACTAATATAATAAAAATCTATGATTCTTTTGCAATTCAATTTCTTCTCGTTACCCCGCTCTTTCATTCCTGTTGATGGTCTTGTCCCGCATATGCTTCGCCTCCGTTAGTGTTTAGTTTTTGATTTAGCTTGTAATGTATTACAACAAATTATTATAACTATTTTATTATTAACACCTAGATTGCTGACTTCCTAAGGGTGACAAGTGGTCAAACACAGGCATAGTTCTCTAGTCTAGCTGACCTCTTTCATCCATATAGATATAATAGGATAGATTTAATTTATAAATTACTTTATGTTTAAGCTGTTACCAATAATTAAATTTTGTTGTCTATCTGTATTATTGCTTAACATTGTACTGTATATTTGAAACTTATATAATAAAATTTGAATTTGAATATATATATATATATAATATAAAAGTGAATGGTTCTTGAGCCTTGATATAAATACATTAATAAAGGTAAGCTTTAGCATATGGCTCATCAATGACATTTACAGTCATTGATGAGCCATATGCCCAAAGAACTTTACCTTTTATTAATATAAATATATATATATATATATATATATATATATATATATATATATATATATATATATATATATATATATATATATATATATATTGATTGTTTGTTTGTAAGGGGTAATTTTCGAAAATACTGAACCGATTATGAACTTTTTTCACATTTAGAAAACTGCACTATATAGAAATGCTATAGGCTATATTTTATTATGATTAAATAAAAACTTTGAAAAAAAAAATATAATAAACGGCAATTAAAGTGGGCACGGGTAGGAAGTTAATAATAAACTAAATGGATTATCATAATAGGGAAAATTAACCAAGTAAAGTAACTTAACAATATACACTATAATTTGCATAAATCATGTTCTGTTCAGACAAGTATTCAGAAAGTCATATAAATGATGTGGCACATAATATAATCATGCTTGTAGTTTGAGTTGAAAATGGTATTACGAATTAAACGTTGATTTATACCGCAATGCACCTACGTACAGGGTGGCGCAATTTCGTTGACCTTGCAGGGAATAGCAAAAACTAAAAGAGATAAAATAAATCTGATTGCGCAATCATGGCCAACTTGAGTCGTTTTGGAGATACAGAGTGTTTTTAAATTTTGTCAATTTGGCCAGGCACTTGTAACTCGCTTGATATTAGAGATAAAAAAATGTAAAAAGAAAAGTTTTAGGGATTTTTACATAGAACTCAGTGGCGTACCTACACTTTTTATTGATTTTTATTTTAAAGTTATAACACAAATGCGGTTTTTTTTTAATGAAACACCCTGTATATTTTATCACCAATAAAAAGGTCTTTTCAAAGGCCGTAAAAATACCACATTTAATATATTTATTTTGTAATAGTATCGGAAATATAGCCATCGTTCGGAATTCGATAATAAAATAGCATTTAAAAAAACACCCGGTATATTTTATTACCATTAAAAAGACATTTAAAAGACCTTTAAAAATTTACCACATTTAAAATTATTTATCTTCTAAAACTAAAGCAAAGAGGATAATTGTCATTTAAAAAAATAAGAAAGCTATGTTTTTTTGTTAGAATATTATGGCTGTGCTGAAAAAATTAAAATTATTAGGTTTAAATAAATAAAACGTGTATAAACTGGTCATTTGGAAAATGTTTATAAGGTCGTAGAAAAAATATAGTATATAACATATGCATAAAGTGTCTTTTTTTGCTCATGGGATTGCCGCACTCGCCTAACTGCTCGTGCTGTCAATGTTCCCATTTATAAAAACAGTATAAGTTTCTACAACCCCTAAAAAGAATATTGTTTTTTTAATTATCTTTTTTTTCTTCGGGACTTTATAAAACTTTCAATTCTAATTTAACTTTTGAAATAATAATTTTATAATTATTTTATCGGTTTAAAGTACCTTTTTTTTAATGTACATAAAAGTTTGTGGTTTATTATCTCTAGAAAGCAAAAATTGTATAAAAAAATATTGCTTCGTCATGGTTTTACAGCAGTAATTAAATTGGCCTTTTTAATTTTAGTGGCGTTGGCTTTAAAATTATGTTATATTTTAATAAAATAAAAAAAAATAGTTTATTTAATAATTTTTTAAAGCAGCTTAAATTTTAATAAGTATTATTTGACGATAGTAATGTATTAAACCTTTAAAAGTGGATTAAAAAGCCAGGGACGTTAGTCAAAAGATTCACTGGCAATGCTTGAAAAAGTGTAGGTCTAAAGCTTATAGAATATCTACAGGTAGAGATTAATTAAATAATTCGAGGCATGTAAACAAGGAAACACATCGCACAGGGCGTTTATATGTAAGTGAACAAAAATGCCAAAATCAATATTTTTATAAGAACTTAAAAATACAGGATGATTCAAAAATCGATCACGAAACTTAAGGGGTGATTCTACTTGACACAATAAGGGTAGAGCTTCATATAAATTTTTTCAAAATGTCATTCGTTTTCGAGTTACAAAACGTCAAAGTTCAAATTTTTATTTTGGTTTTTTCGCCATATTGCATTTATTTTTTAACCAATCCAGTTGATATTTGGCACACAAATCGAGCTTTGCAGATTTTAAAATTTTAAGACAAAAGTACTTTTTTAAATTCCGCCAGACGACATTTTAACTAAAACTTAAAATTTATTTACATCATAACTTTTTATTTTGACAAATATCGCAAAGCTGGGGGCGCCATTTTATAGTCAATCAAAAACAGAAAAAATAAGGTACTCTTTATTAAAGTCGATAAACCTCACCGTTTATTCACCAATAGACATTAAAGTTTTCATCAATTTCAATCGAATTACCTACATACATACAGGCTGTCCAGTTAATTTTTAACAGCCCGTAATTAAAAAGAAAAAGTTTTTTTTTAAATATTTAACACACCGTAGTTCAAAAACTAAGACGTTTAGGACATATGTTTATATAAAGTTTTTTCTTATTTTTTGTTGTAAAATCGCCCCGTAAAGTTTGTCGGTTGAGTAACTGAACACCCTGTATATATGTGGGTAATTTGAATAAAATTGATAAAAACTTTGATGTCTATTGGTGCCTAAATGGTAAGGTTTAGCGAATTCAATAAAAAATACCTAATTTTTTTGGGTTTTGATTGTCTATAAAATGGCGCCCCCAGCTTTGTATCTGTCAAAATAAAAAGTTATGATAAAAATAAATTTTAAGTTTTAGGTAAAGTGCCCTCTGGAGGTATTAAAAAAGTACTTTTGTTGCTTAAAAAATAAATGCAATATGGCAAAAAAACCAAAATAAAAATTGAACTTTGACGGCTTGTAACTCGAAAACGAATGACATTTTGAAAAAATGTATATGAAGCTCTACCCTTATTTTGTCAAGTAGAATCATCCCCTGAAGTTTCGTGATTTTTGAATCACCCTATGTATTATTACAGTTTTGCCTTTTGTATTAGCAATGCATTAAACCCAACTTAATTATTACTATAAACAAAACTATTTTAGTGCAACAGGACTGATTGGATTTTTCTCGTGGCCCATCTTCCTTGAACTTTTTGACGTTTGTGTTGGAGAGGGGAGGAGATAACCCCAAACAAGTGAATTTTGACACAAAAATGTGTCCCCCTAAAAATAAAAATTGACTTGTTTTAGGTTTTTTATAAGGGTACAAATAACGGAATTATTAGGGGTGGCATGTTTTAAATAAAATGCACTGTATTTAAAAAATTCTTTAAAATGCTTTTCTAAATGTTTTAATTTATAAAAAACAAAAATGTGATTTTAATAGGTGTTTCGGTTACATAAATATCTTTTTGATGTTCACTGCATGCCACAAAATTTAATATTGTTATACCAAAATCCAGTTTAATATTATAAGGGTTGACAGAGATACTCCGTAACAAAGCCTTGCTTGCTGAATATTAAGTAGGTACTAAATTCTTTTATGTCATATAAAACAGATACCTAAGCAGAGACAAGAATGAGACGAGCAACTAAATGTAAATAAATTATCCGAGAGAGAGATAGCGGCTGGGCCTTCCTTGTCTGTCTTCAAAGAAGGTAAACGCAGATGGCGCGTGAGTCGACTTTATCGTTTGCCCGCCAAATTCAAATTATATAGCTGTGCTATTTTTGCCCTTAATGTTAGGTACTTGTTTTTGTTTCTTATTAATATAAAATATTGGGGTTTAGTTCAATAATTACACACACCTTATTAAAAATGTCATTTATTTGGTTTTTATAAAGATTTTTTCTTACAGATAACCATGTCAACATTACCTTAAATTATCTGTTGAAAAGCACAAATTTAATATATACACTGTGATCACTAATAAAATTCAATATTCAAAGTCCAATTAAAGGTAAAAAAACACCAAACACACAGTAAATCACAGAAAATATAAACAAACTGTCCAAACAAATCGGCCATTGAAAAATATCAAACACAAATATCGAATAACATTACGGCGTGACTGCCTGCGACAACGTTGTTAAGTTAAAAATATTCGATTCATGGTATATTTTCTTTCTCTTAATAATATGTGACCCAAAAAGGACATTAAAGTTTACATGCAGAAATTGTAAACAACTTGGCAACCAGGGCAAAGCGATGATTGCTCCATCTACGATAGCCTGCCATGATGAAAGACAAAGACATATTTATTGGAACTTGCGTTAAACCAGAAAGAGATAAATACAATGGACCAGTTACTCGTCTCATTGTTGTCTCTGACCTAAGGTTGATTTGTTGACACTTTAAGGTATTTCCAAGACTATAGGAGGTAATATGGTATTTTTACCCCTTATTGTAATTCTTATTCCGTAAAAATACCAACACAATTGATAATTAAAGTGTACTTTTAGAAATGCCACATTATTATTACAACTGGTTTATTGGTTAATTTTTTATAAACAAAAAGGAATATAGCTAATTATTTTTACGAAGCTGTGGTAAACCCATTTTTTCTACTAGCGTGTGAAAAGCAGCACTTTTAATACTTTTTTGCCCTAGGGCGTAAAAGTGTTATTTTACGCCCTCATTTGGGGGCGTAAAATTAAATTTTACGCCCGGTCGTACAAAAACACCTTTTCTATACCTCAAATTTAAACTTTATTTGTTGGCCACCGGACTAGTAGACTCTTACTAGCTCATAAACAATAATATTTAATGAAATTATTATCAGATTATGGTAATGGGCAATTATTAGATAGCGAAATATATTAAATTATTAATTAATCTTTTAATGGGGCGTAAATATCTAATCAAAAATAAAAAAATGTCACCTTACTTAATTAATTTTTATATAGTATTAAATAATACAAATAATTTAATAGGTTTTATATCCAGACACGATTAGTTTTATTAAATGTGCCGTAAATCTTGTATCAATAATGATTTCGACTTATCAGAGATTTTGTTTGTTTTGATTAATAATATATGCGTACTAATAAAAGGTATTTTTCCGTTTTTATAGAACAATGACGTAAAACAGCTGTCAGGATACGTTTATATTAATTAAAGACTGGTACATCCAAAACCCTAGAAAATAACTAAAATTATATCTACAATCTGCATAAAAGTTGCTGTAATAGTATATTATATTACAAGTGTGGAAAATGACTAATTTCACACGAGTGGAAATATTGTAGCACGAGGCGTTAGTCGAGTGCGACAAACCCACGAGTGTAAGAAAGTCATTTTCACACGAGTACTGTACACTATTTTTCCTACGACCACAAATTATTCACCGAAAAAAAAAAAGTTTGTCTTTACAGAAAAAATAAAAAACAATTGAGAACTTTGCAACACTAGGGTGATTTTTACTTTGTAGCACTAGTGTGATATGTACTTTTCCTCACTGCTTATATTTGACAATATTTTTACATCGAAAATTACCTACCTAGAAGCATTATATAACTTTTATTATTTTGGAATTTAAAAAGGCCCTCACTTAATTAAAAATTGTATGGTTTGGTTAGGTAATAACGGTAATAGTTTAATACGGTTTTCTGCTATTTTAAGGGTTTTTTAAAAATTATTGATACTCACATATTTTAGACACTCTTCTAAATAAAATGTAAGTGGCGCATATCCAATACATTCCGTTTTTAAATATATCAGTAAACAAACTTACGGGACCGGGGAGTGAAAAGGGGTGCTGGGTGGGGTAAAATTGGTAAAACGAGTTAATGAAACTGAACATCACATGTAAAATTAAGTAAAAATTACATTTTTTCCTCATATTTTTGAGAAAAAATATAAAAAATATGAAAATTGTAAATGGATAACCTAAAGTCCTAAAAGTAAGAAAAAACAACTACTAAACATCAGTTATACCATGCAAAAATATGGAAAGCATTTGGCTCCGTCGGATGGGTCTGATTCTATTTATGAATGGATAAAAGAAAGTGGATTCATAAAGTGTGTATTAGCCTCAGGTTTAATTAAGGGATTAAAAAAAGATTTAACTAGTTGTTCGAGTACACGAAGACAGAGGGAAAGAAATTTGATCTATAGGCTTTTTTTCTCTGGCGCTTTAGGTCGAACGATCAAGCGGCAAGGCTACCTCTGTAAAGTGCGTGCTCAAAGGTAGGAGGGAGATTTTTAATTTGATCTACTTACCTGACAACACTGTGCCACTGAGCGAGCCGTCAGTGAAAGTTGTTTTTTGTGGTTATGTCTATTTTTGTTTATGTTTTTATTTTTTTGGAAATTTTATTATTACTCTTTTAATTATAGAAGAAAGCTTATACTGTGTGGTAACTTAACGTTAATAAGATGATTTTCGCTTATTTGGGTTCTATTGTTTAAGGTAAGTAAAAAGTATTCTTTACTGTCACTACAATAAGTATGTCACTTGCAAAACCAATAGCAGTTTTTAGAATGACATCATAATATATATATATCACACTAGTGCTGTAAAGTACTTTGCAACACTAGTGTGATATAACGCATTTTCTATGCATGAAACCAGTGTGCTATTTGCTATTTTCACAAGTGGTCGTAGAAAAAAATGTTTTTACAGAATAAAGAAATATTTAAAAATAAAAATGTTATAAAAGATTAAAGAAAACGCAAGAAATTAGGAAACACGCTGTAGCGAGTAAACGACGCAAGATAGCGAATTGCGGTTTTCACTAGTAAATTTGGCTTGAAATTTGAGCCTCGCAAATATGGGTCAGTATTGAAGTAAAACATACAAAAACATGAGTTTCGTATTAAAAGCGTCGAATTTGGCCCACCCTGTACATTGAAATTAGCCCAAACTTATATAAAAGTATCTTTTGGCTCGCTACAATAAAATTTAATATATTTTTTTGATACTGGTACCTTTTTGTCGACTTGGAGAAATTTTTTCTGTATCCATTGTTTTTTATATGTATTTTTCTTATAATAAATTTATTTCTTTTAAACTTATGAATTGATAGGTAAAATATTGTACACATGTATGGAAAAACATAAAGATTTTTATTATATATTCGGAGTGTTCCATTTAAAAAATTGATTAAATTCTGGTAGGTCAAATTTCAGTACCCTGCATATTTTTTTTTAACATGGAATTTTTTCTCCAGTTTATTTACTACTTTGAACGAAATCCCTAACTGCTACAATTTAGGTGCTATAGGAACCAGACGCACTAATGAAGCACCCTGTATTGGTACATTATATTTTATAAAAAATTAACAAATAATCTATGAATTAAATGTTATACATACTTTTTAAGGTATGACTATTCTAATATGGATGTAGTCAGGCCTAAGAAGTATCTTTTTATTTTTAATCTTTGGACAAACCACGAAGGCTAAAAACCTAAATACTAACGTACCGTGGGTGTCTTAAGCGTGTTAAGAGGGAGTTTGTTGACACGGGACTTAAATACTTGAAGATTTGGGGGAAGAGGAGAGACCTCCGCGGGCAGCAGGTTCCACAGTCTAGAAACTCTAGGGATAAAAGAACGAACAAAGTGGGATTTTGGGGCCTGTCCAGTTTGCACCGTATAGGGATGCATACGCCCGGAGCCACGAATTTCTCTGTTGGGAACAGTGAGTGGAGGAACTATACTGGACAATTCTTCAGAGCAGAAGCCATGGAAGTACCTATAAAAAAGCGATAAACCCCCAAAGCCCGACGATGGGCAAGAGGGAAGCCTTTCTGTAAGTGAAGGATCCCATGCCCCAGATATGAGAACAATATTCCAAGGGAGGTCGGATTTGGGACACATATAAAGTATATAAATAAGAAGGGGAGAAATAGTTTTGGCTCAAAAGAGAAATCCAAGCTTTTTAAGGCCGCGGTGGCTATAGATACAATGTGTTTCTGCCAGTTAAGGTTATTCTCAAATGTGACACCCACAAGGTTAAATGTGTCCCCGCTCTGCAAAACCTGGCCATTCATAAGAAAAGGGTGAGTGTTTGATGATTTTTTCGCGACAAGGAACATGATTGAGTTTTGGATGCATTAAATTGAACGAGATCCCTAACTATATGTGCTAAACTGTTTACCTAAACGTGTCTAAAATTTTTCGCTTAACAAATATATTTCGAGACCTGAACTTGAAAGTTTAAGAAACATCTGGTTTTATTTAACTGGCACCGCATCAAAAACATATTTCAAAACTCTTCAGAACCATATCAAAATAATTTAAATGTATACATTTAAGCTCTCTAGGTGGGCTAAAATATTTTTATAATTATATATTTAATATAAACATATTATAAATACATAAGTCAGTAGTAAAAGGCAAGTATTAATTTGTTTCAGAAAGATTAAATTATAGGTACAGGGTGGCTCGAATTCGACGCTCAACATTGGGATTTCGGAAACCGTAAGAGATGCAGGATCGGTTAAATGGAAGCAAAGTTGCGCAATTTGATGCTCAAATGCCGTTTTGCGTTTAAAAAATTCCGAGTACTTCCGAAGATATTCGAAAAAACCGGAATTTTCAATATTGGTTTCTATTGTTTCCTGGCTATATTTGTTAAGATAACTTAAAATAAAAACACGTTTTCATGGCCACTTTTCTGCTCTATAATTCAGTGTGATTAAATATTGAATCTGACGTTTTCTGCTTCTGGCGACCATCATCAACTTAATTTTTTTAAATACGGACCTGATATTTTTGTCAATTTAATTAAAACCTTTTATCACTCTTAAAACACTATATATCGCCACTTTGATATTTGCCGACGTTTCGTACAGAAAATTCCATCACCAGAATATTGCATATTTATTTAACCATAATACGGCCCTGAACTACATTTTTAGGTAAAAGGTAAAAAAAAGAATAAACTTATTACATATTCATAATGTTTTATTGCAACTCATTGATATCTAACAGCGGAAATTACTTTATTAACAGAAACTAACCAGCAGGTACGAATTCAAGGGAGAACTTCATTTAATGTATGGATTGGTATGTGGAGGAACAAAATTATTGGACCTTTCGTTTACGAGGGACGTTAACTTCGAACGATATCTAAATTTGATTAGGAATGATGTCTTAGACGCCCTAGATAATCAACTTTTGGCAGTATTTCAAGAAATATGGTGGCAGCAAGACGGAGCTCCTGCCCACAATGGAAGGGAACTAGCTCAATTCTTTTACCATATATTTCCTAATAAATGGTTTTGCAAGATGGCCCGCTAAAAGCCCAGATCTTGGTCCCCTAGATTATTTCCTTTGGGGATATCTTAAGAACCGCTTATTTAAAAATGCACCTCACGCCATTCCTCGAGAACAATTAATCGAGCTGTATTAAAAATACAAAGCAAAGCAAGAAAATACATCGAGGCGGAAGGTTATCTCTTTGAACACTTATAATAGTGATTAAATTATGTTTATTTTTAATATGGGCATCAAGATAGTATTACAAATTTTTTATGTAAGCTGATTTGTTGTCTACCTTTTTGTATCTTATTTTTAATACATTATTTTATATATCTGAATTTTCGTTTAATAAAGTAATTTCCGCTGTTAGATATCAATGAGTTGCAATAAAAGATTACGTATATGTAATAAGTTTTTTTTGTTATTTTACCTTACCTAAAAATGTAGTTCAGGGCCGTGTTATGGTGATATAAATACGCAATATTCTGGTGATGGAATTTTCTGTACAAAACGTCGGCAAATATCAAAGTGGCGATATATAGTGTTTTAAGAGTGATAAAAGGATTAAATTAAATTGAAAAAATATCAGGTCCGTATTTAAAAAATTAAGTTGATGATGGTCGCCAGAAGTCGAAACGTCAGATTCAATATTTAATCACACTGAATTTTAGAGCAGAAAAAGTGGCCATGAAAACGTGTTTTTCATTTTAGGTTATCTTAACAAATATAGCCAGGAAACAATAGAAACCAAAATTGAAAATTCCGGTTTTTTCGAATATCTTCGGAAGTACTCGGAATTTTTAAAACGCAAAACGGCATTTTATTGAGCATCAAATTACGCAACTTTGCCTCCATTTAACCGATCCTGTATCTCTTACGGTTTCCGAAATCCCAATGATGAGCGTCGAATTCGAGCCACCCTGTACAGGGTGTTAAGTAGAGCCAATATTTCAACAACTTGTAGGACTCATAAAGAAAACGTTGTTCACTAAAGCAATTTAAAGAGTCTTCCAATAGGACTTTCCGAACTTTCACAGTTGATAGCGGCCATATTGTTGAAGTGACGTCTTGTTGAATTACCTGTTATTTATTCCGTATATCTTGCCAAATTATCATGGACGAATATAGCGTTGAACAGCACGTGCAAATAATAAAATTGTTTTATCCAACACTTACATATAATATCTACATAATTGATCAGATTTTGAGGATATAAAGTGTACTATAAGTCACTAGTGAGCTAAAGTACCCTTTAGCTCACTAGTGAATTATAGACTATACAAAATTTTGTTGCTGGTGTTGACAATGACAAGTAACAAATAATGGATGACGTTTTCAAATTATTTTCGATATTAAAAACGATTTATACGAAAGTGTTGGATAAAATTTTGTATTAGACACGTGAGTTATTACATATAAGTCACTTAAGAAAATTACCTCTCTCGCCCTTCGGGCTCGAGAGTTAAACTTTTCTTGCGTGACTTATATGTAATATAACTCACTTATCTAATAAATAACTATTATCAAAATACGCG
Source organism: Listronotus bonariensis (assembly GCA_014170235.1). Taxonomy (NCBI): domain Eukaryota; kingdom Metazoa; phylum Arthropoda; class Insecta; order Coleoptera; family Curculionidae; genus Listronotus; species Listronotus bonariensis. The sequence continues at coordinate 92,182 of JACEGR010002453.1, read as the reverse complement.
CATTTAGTGAGACGTCACACGACGTTGACGTTTTTCTAACCCTCAAGAACATACCTATTAGAGGTAGTCTTGCTGCTTAGCTGTGAAAACAATCGCATGCTTAAAAAGCAATAAACTTTAGCTCTGCATAATCATACTGGTCAGCAGGACCAAAAGCGATAGATTATACTCTTGTCATATTTCTTTCTCATGCGCTTTTTCACACTGCCATAAAGGCTGACTCTAGAGGTATATTTTTAAGGCTTTGTGTGGAATCCAAACAAACCCCTCTAGCCCCTCTCCTCACCATAAAACAAACAAATGTTTCTATGAAAAATATACTTTATTTTTCATTTTTGTTACATTAGTGGCTCTATTTAAGATATTTTATATTAGTTTTATCAAAATGGATTACGAGGAACCTTTCAGCATTAATATCATCGATTGAAGTTCGTATCTATGTATCTATCTCTTTGTTTTATGACTCTGATACAAAGTCAATTCGCCAGTTCTCCCGTTCCGGTCATATAAGCTATTGCTTATAAGCTTTCTCGGCTTTGTCCTTGGAAAATCTGGATAATCGAGCTCGAAACTCCCAGACTTGCCTAGCATATGAATAAGAAACACTTGTAAAAATCAACAACAGCGATGAACTTCTGAACATGCATAAATTGTGACTGTCAAACCAGCGGCTGCGTTTTTTCGCAAGGCGTGCGCACCTCCTCGACCATACGAAGACACCATGTGTTCAACACCAAAACGTAAAAACTTCAGGCTTTAGGAATCTTCACTCACAGCGCTTAGCCCCAGAAGAAAAAAAGCCCAATTTAGCGTGAATCTTTTCTCGATCCCAAGGGTACAGCTACGCTCGTACGATGCCTTCAATTGCCTACCCGGGAAGTCTATGTAGACTTCTACGTAAACGTGAACCGCACTACTCGAAGACCGCGGAAAGAGTGTTGAAGTTCGTAAATATAATACTTTTGTTCACATAGTTAGGTTAGGTGAATGAATATCACAAATCACGAAAATTTAGAGTCAGAGTGTCACAAGTAGCCTATACTAGTCACAAACACTTTAAAACACACAAAAATCTAACATAAATCGGGTTATTTTAACTTTCATTACGAATTCCCATAATAAAAATATTGTTTGGATTCCTTGCCTGCATCGTGACGTCAGAACTAAATGCGCGTATTGGTGTTCAGTTCGGGGTTTATTCCGGTTTGGTACATTCTTCGCACCTGACCTGATCCTTTTTTCTGGTTTAGACACCTCGGCAAAAATGTATAATTATTTTTTCTCGTTTGGTACCCTAAAAGTGGGTATAGAATTATTTGGTGAATTTATAAAGTGTGTAGTAGTCTTGGGTTTAATTAAAGAATTTTAAAAAAGGCGTTGCTTACCAGAACTAACCATACTCTGTAATAATAACAGAGCTATTGCAATGCAATAGGATTGTCACCAATTTAAGAGTCTTTATACATGGGATTTATTCAAATTTGCATTTGGCTAATGCGCATTACAGCGCGGGACATAGGAAATCCCATGTAATTTTTAATGGGGTCAATTATTGGCTCCCTAATTATTTTAGAGAAATTTTTATTAAAGTTTATTGAAGAACATGCAAATCTACGTACATGGTAAAAACTTAAGATTTTTGGTTAACAGGTTTGCTAGTTAGATGCTAATATATTTTTAAAATTGTTACATTATTATCGCCTCATATTTATAAACAACAATAAAAATACCAGTTAGCGTGACATAACGTTGTCATCTTGAAATTTAGTGCTTTATTATTATCAAAAATCGTAGAGCGAAAAGATTAATACAACTTTAATCTTTTCACCGTGCAATTTTTGATAATAATAAAGCACTAAATTCAAAATGACAACGTAATGTCACGCTAACTGGTATTTTTATTGTTCATAAATATGAGGCGATAATAATGTAACAATTTTTAAACATATATTAGCATCTAACTAGCAAACGGGTTAACCGAAAATCTAAAGTTTTTACCATGTACGTAGATTTGCATGTTCTTCAATAAACTTTATAAAATTTTTCTCTAAAATAATTAGGGAGCCAATAATTGACCCCATTAAAAATTACATGGGATTTCCTATGTCCCGCCCGGCGATGCATCACCCGGTATGTCTGCCTAAATTATTAAATTATAAATATGTATGCCGTTGTTGATGGCATAGTTAAAAACATTTTTAAAAGTTGTTTTATGGTACGAATAAAAGTACTTTCATTTAGCAAATCTTTTATTTCCATAACTTTGTTTTTATCAATTGGTCGTTGTTGTCTATAGTAAAACCATGTTTCACATTCATTTTTAAAATTTTCCAATTCATATGTGGAAAAAAGGTTTTCCCATATAATTTCGGTAATATTTTTTGCTGTTATTCTCTGTCATCTGACTTGGATGCAGAACTCAAAATGAAAAAATACATCATTTGCTTTGCTAGTAAATCTTATCTTTAGTAACTGGAGCAGAAAATCTAAATATAGAATAAAAATTGTGATTTTAAATATTTTGAAATATATTATTGATGTTTGTGATTGATAATAATTACTCCTATGGGTTAAACGAGCATTAATTCAAAGAACTTTTATTTATTTATTATCACATATCTCAAAATAAACTACGCTTCTACCTTAAATAGCTACAATACAAAAAAATACTAAATAAATCAAAAATTACCAACGAAAAAACCTTAAAATACAAAATGGAGCAAATAAAAATGGATTTTTACTGGGACAGTCTGTACCAACAAATATCTTATTAAACTTTTTTAAAAAAGTTTATAATGTGCTACAATTAACTAAACACCCCAGCCGGCGCCCATGCATACACGTTAAAGAATTGGATTGAATGCCGTAAGTCAATCCTGTTTTTCAAGCGATTTGAATTGAGTTCATTCCGATCGGAGTTTATATTTGTACGATATTCACGGTTTTGAAAAAGGTTTAAAAAATGACAGTTGAGTAAAACAGCTAATAGGTGTAGAAACGAAGTAGTGGGAAATAGAATAGGGTTAAATATTGGTCAAAATAAGGTGATAGTGTTTCTTAGTGGTTTAAGTTATTACTTTGTCTTTATTTAAAAAAAAAAAAAAATTAATTTTTTTTTATCTTGGGACAAACCATGAAGGCTAAAAGCCTAAATACTAAAGTACCGTGGGTGTCTTAAGCGAGGTAAGAGGGAGTTTGTTGACACGGGACTTACTTACTTGAAGATTTGGAGGGAAGGAAAGACCTCCGCGGGCAGCAGGTTCCACAACCTAGAAGCTCTAGGGATAAAAGAACGAACAAAGTGAGAAGTTCGGGGCCTGTCCAGTTGGACCGTATAGGGATGCATACGAGCGGAACCACGAGTTTCTCTGTTGGGAACCGTAAGTGGAGGAACTATACTGGACAATTCTTCAGAGCAGAAGCCATGGAAGTACCTATAAAAAAGCGATAAATCCCCCACAGCCCGACGATGTGCAAGAGAAGGAAGCCTTTCTGTAAGTGAAGGATCATTAATGAGACGAATAGCTCTTCTTTGAATAGAATCTAGAATGCTTAGGGTTGTGGGAGACGCCATGCCCCAGATATGAGAACAATATTCCAAGGGAGGTCGGATTTGGGACACGAATAAAGTGTATTAATTAGAAGGGGAAAAATACTTTTTGGTTCGAAAGAGAAATCGAAGCTTTTTGAAGCTGCCGTGGATATAGATACAATGTGTTTATGCTAGTTACGGTTACTTTGAAATGTGACGCCCACAAGATTAAAGGTGTCTTTGCTCTGTAAAACTTGGCCGCTCATAAGTAGAGGATGAGTATTTGATGACTCTTTTCGCGACAAGGAACATGATTGTGTTTTGGATGCATTAAAATGGACGAGATTTTTAGCGCCCCAATCCAATATTAAATTAAGATCCTGCGAAAGAGATATCTGCATCGCTCTGCGTTTGTTTTCCAAGTCAGGTTTAGTAATGGGTTTTGGAACCTGAAAACTGGAGTGAAGGGTACTATCGTCGGCGAAACTATGAATGGAATTAGTTGTGGACGAGAGAAGGTCGTTGATGTGAAGAAGAAACAATGTTGGTGCCAGAACTGAGCCCTGAGGGACTCCAGCATTTACTTGGTGAAAGCTTGAAGAATGGCGGTCCACAATAACTGATATACGTCGATCAGATAGATAAGTAAAGAGCCAAGTACAGAGTTTAGTTGAAAGACCATAGGAGGTAAGTTTATTAAGAAGTGCGGCCTGCCAGACCTGGTCAAAAGCTTTGGATATATCAAGAGCAATGATCTGGGACTCACCTAGAAACTCAAGAGACTTATTCCAGCATGTTATTTTTTGAAATGAAAAAAAACCTGAAAAGTAAGGTTAGAAGTTTATTTTTATTAGTTGTTTTTTTTGTCATTGTATATACTTTTCTTGGTCAAATTTAAAATAATTTATAACAGGATTATCTGCATCCAATGAATTCTAGGACGAAGGGCATCGTATTAGGTTCAATACGATCCGTCCAATCGGATTCGATTTTTACGATGTACCCTTGGCCACATATTTCATAATTAAAATAAACAAATTTACAAATGGAATCAATATCTTTCATAAAATCTATTTTAACAAATATTCTAAATTACGTATGTCAGATTTTTAATATGTTTATTTACATTGATGGCGCCATATTAATAATAGTATCAGACAATTTAAAATTAGGATTCATTGATTAAATTATAAAAAGCTCATAATACGTTAAAAAAGCAATTTAGAATAAACAAACAATACAAACCTTTTAATGTTTTCATTGAGGACAGGCACATTGCTTAATATACTAGCAATAATCCCATGTTTATTTTTAAACGTTATATTAAACATAATTATTTAGGTAGATCACTGTTTAAGAAGGTAAACTTTTTAATAATTAATAAGAAGCGTTTAATTTTTTTATGTTTTACCCATCTATTATTGATCTGTAATACCTTAGAAACGGAATATGTTATGGTAGCAATAATACCTGCTATCACACCTAGGGCATTATAAGCGGGCATTACCAATGCCCTAATATGCGCTAATATGGATATTTTATTGCTTATCCAATTTTATTTCTCTCACAATAAAGATCAAGTTTATACAAAAAAACTTTTTGAAGTTGAAGTTTTAGTTTCTGGTACCTTTATAACCAAGACTGTTCCTCTATCTTCAATGTCATCAATAGTCATTTTGACCAACTCATCTCGCCTTAAACCTCCAAAAACACCCATTACCAATATGACTTTGTGTACCAAGTAGATATCATCAGGAGCCTTCTTAATAAATTTTAATATTTGTTCTCCTTCCAAAACTTTAGACTTCTTCGGGACGTATCCTTTCTACTTAACTTTTAAAAAAGATATGAGACGATGGTATTGCGAAATGTCTATATTTTCATAGACCATCAACGTAGACCTTAGGGTGGAATACTTGGTCCAGAGAGAGTTCGGACTGTATTTTTCCGACTAAAAATAATAAAGTATATATGTATTAAAATAAAATCAATAACTTTACCAGTTCCTGAAAATATGCCAATAAAACGGTTTCGGTTATTTGAAGAATATCGTTGGCATCTTTCCAAATACCAAATATGCCATACTCCCGATCATACTGTTGCTTTGATTTAACTGGCAAAAGATTTTCGGTCGCTTTTATGGCCTTTTCTCTTATATTTTGTGGAATTTCTTCCATTTTGAGCAAATCGTTAAATAAAAAATGCCAACTGACTAACTGATAGAAACATCAAAGTCAAACTTAACACCAGTCATTATCTACTTACGTATACAGGTACAGGTGCAACTTATTTTTTATATTGCGAATAAATAATGTAATTAGTCATTGAAAAATTTTTTTTGGGTAAAACATAAAGCATTGTATGCACCACGGGCTTTACTGGACTATAATGCCCATCAGGTCGAAATCTATTTCGACCTTCAGGGCATTATAGTCCTAGTAACGCCCTTGATACATAAATAGCTATTATATTTGTCCGAAAATATAGGTTATGTTTGTGACGTCACCTTTTGGCAACAATATTTTTTTATCTAACAAAAACAACCGATACTTGCATAAAATAAAATACACTTACTTAAAAAAAAACACATAAAAATATAGTATCTCACCCTTAATAACGATTTTAACGTAAATTCCCTTTAAAAAATATTCAAGGGTCAGTGACCCCTGACGATGATTATTATCTCATATGATATACAGGGTACGACAATAGGTATGTTTTTTTAAATGGAATACCCTGAATATTATATCACCACCAAAAAATCTTTTAAAATGCTTTAAAAAATACTACATTTGATGTGTCTATCTCAATTACTTTCGGAAATATGACCATCCAAATCTGAAAAATAATTTTAAATTATTCTTAGAAGCGTAATAGAGATACATCTTCCCAACTTTTTTATTTTTTAACGTATAAAATAAATAAAAAACACTGTTTTGTTGGGTAGATTCTGTAGAATCCATATCTTTCATCAGCATGCTTTCATCTTTTAGGATATACAGTGTAGGACAAAACATATTAAATTTTAAAATGGTAAACCTTGTAAATTATAAAAATATCTTGTATCTGTCCTTACACTCAGAAGTAGCAAAAAGTAGGAAGGCAGTTGCAAGTACAAAAACTGATAAAGAAAAAGGTAAAAAAATCTTGTACAAAAGTAGCGAGACTTCGCGATACTGCATGGGAAACACAACAATAGCTCTTATTATTTAAACTCTTACTTTTTTAGTAAACAAGGCTAATATTAAACTAAGTAGATTAAATGTTGTATATTTATGTTTACTTAAAATACATTTTCAAGTTTCTTAGTACCCCAATAGAAGTCATCATATCCTTTTATAATATTGCGTACATGTAGTTTGGAGTATCTACTTTGAAATACACAGCATGAACCATTATAATTTCAAAGTTGCTTTTTGGCCAAAATAATAGATTTCTATCCCATAGTGTATCGGCGCGTCGCTGTAAAGGATAGCGGCGCCTTTGTATAAAATAGTCCGATTGCAGGCGGCCTTTTTTATGTTTTTTGTATTATTTTCAAAGGGTACCGAATTTGCGCTTTTAAAATGTTCTTACTATAAAAATAATCAACCTGTATACAACACTTTGTATTAGGAAGTTGCACTACTGTTTACTAACCGTGTATACTTTGTATAAAGTTAATAAAGATGTTTCGATGAAGTTTCAATTAATAATCGAAAATTTAATGTCCGTAGTGAAGTATTTTTAGCGATTTTAACTTTTATGAGCTTTACCAAACTTTAGCGCGATCCTAATATGCGGACGGCCTTTTATCTATTCATGAAAAGTGCTGGAATGAGCACGGACTAGCCATGAATTTTAGAGGCAAAATGATTGACACGTACTTGCTATAATTACCCTTATCTCTATTACATGATTAAAAGTTTAATGGGATCCTGTACTTCTATACTCGAAACCAAACCACATTTTTAGAGAAACTGCATTTCAAAATGTCAGAACACAAAATATTTTTGGTATACACCATGTTTATTTAAAAACTTACCGCTTAAGTTAACGGCGAAAAGAGACAGATTTTAAGAAAATCGCCGAAACATGTTATTATTTGATTTATTACAAAAAATTGGACGGCCCCACTTTAAAACTCCTTAAACACCAGGGCTACCACCCCAAAATTCTAAAATAAAAGGGGGGTCGAGTAATACATTATTTAAAAGCTACTGACCATAGATAATCTACATTTAGATCCGCAGTGGCAAGAAGCATTTTTCGGATTTTTACGACCTCGCGCAGTAAACAAATGGATGGGTTGCACGAACATGCGTACTTAAAAGCCGTGGCAAAATACAAACATCGGCACCCCGTAAAGTTAAGGCCATATTTATTTCAGTCTGAAAGCGATGCCGCCAAGTGCACAAAAATAATAAAGTAAACAAACCTTTTCAAAAGCACATAGCCTCTGACAGAGCCTGATTACATATTTTTAGATAAATAAATAAAAACATTGCGAAAACACGTATGACGTACTTAAAAACACCCTCTTATTTCGTCTCTGGCCTACCATAAAACTGTGGCACGTGGCGTACTCGTCGGATTGAATATTTTTTGCTGCAATAAATCATTGTTCACAAAAGCTTTGCTTTATCATTTTTTGTGTACTGGGCGGCATCGCTTTTAGAATGAAATAAATATGGTCTTAACTTTACTTCGAACGGAAAACCAGGACGCCGTCGACACATTCTTTCCGATAATGCAGATAGTCTGTTTGGCGCCAGGTGCGTTTACCCTCAACTTGCTTGCGCATAAACCGGTTTTTTGCCCATGAAATGTATCTTTTGTTTCGCGCAGGTAATAACATTGGCAATCCAAATTTTTTTATTGGTGATATAATATACAAGGTGCTTTTTAAAAAATATTTTTTGCTTACTCTGTAAATTATCACCAATATCACCATTAATTTTTTTAAAAGAAGCTTTTAGAAAATACCACATTAGGTTTATCTAACTTTATTAGTTTTGGAAAAATAAGTATTTAAATAAATTTTACATAACTGCCATTTTGAAGTAGGTAGAGCTATTGGGAATTCAAATTAAGGAGCACAGTGTTGCAATTCGGTCAAACAGCTGATAAAAATGGGTAGCTAGGTTCAATTTGACGAAGAATATTTATATAAATTACCTGATTAGCTATTAAATTTTACGAAAAATATTAGGCATTATTGTCTGACAACCTAAATAACACAAAGCAGGATAATAGTCAGTGTTTCGAGAAACTTTATATATAGCTATAAAGCGTAAGTTTTTGTTATTAAGACTTGAATTGCAGATACACCAAAACTGACTTCGCACGTTTTGCTTCATTGCTAAATTTTTAACGAAATTCATGATGGCAACCACTTAAACGCTTAACACTAAATGTAGACTAACTATTTTCTTATTTTTTATTACATTTATTCCATAAATCATTGAGTTATTTACAAAATAGAATATTAACTGCAACAACAGAAAGCAAAACTTAATTATGAAATGTCATTATGTTCTAAATTTGCAACTGCAACGTTGCCAAGTCGCTTAATTTTAGTTTTCAATTGAATTTATATTCTAGGGTTATAAAGTACTCATCAGGAGCGTTAAAACAATGTATCACTTGACCTTTGTTCTTATTTAATTTTTTGGGGTAGTAGTCCTGGTTCTGGAGGGGTTTGAAGGGGCGCTGTCCAATTTTTTATTAAAAAACGTTCCCGTTCAATAAATATCTCAAATATGTCTCTTTTCGAAAATAACCGCTAATAAAAGCTTGGCCATTATTGATTTAAAAATCAAGAATAAAACATACTTTTTACCCCGTATAGCGGTTAAATAAAACTAAATTAACTGTGGTAAATTAATCCTTAATTTCGCACATTTCTGAAAAAAATGTAAATGTTTGTAATTCTTAAAGGCTTCCTTTGTTCTCAGCAAAAGTATGTAAATAAATTTAAGTCACCACCACAATGCTGCCTCTAGTACTTATATGATCTAAGTACTTAGACTTATGCAACTCTAAATACTGACAAGAATTAACTGGTTGTATAATAGTGAAGTCAGTTAATAAAATACATGTACATGACAATAAAATTTGAGATTGAACTCTTTGTTTGACCTCCGGACAGTGTGGACGTGCGTAGAGGACTATACATTTTTTCCCGGGGTGGCGGTTAGAGGTGCCGTACGGACTTTTTTACCTTCGGGAATCAAGGAAAGATTCACGCTAAATTGACGGCATCTACTTCTGGAGCTAGGGGCTGTGAGCAAAGATTCCTATATGTTGATGGTGTCCTGTTTGGTAGTGAACACGAGGTATTTCTCAAATGGCGGGAAATAGATGGGCGTGCCATGGGAACTGTCAGTAGTAAAAGTGAAGGTTATACGTAGCACCAGTAGCGGCTCTTGGTTTGACATCCGACAGTTTATGCATTGCATCGATTGTAGAGTTGTTTTTGTTTCCTTATTGGAATTTCTGGGAGCTACGAGCTCGATTATCCAGATTTTCCGCCGACGAAGCCCTGAAAAGCATAGTACGGAAGGAGGAGAGCTGATGGATTGAACCTGAAGGGACAAAAAAACAATAGAATAGAATAGAAAATTTGAGATTTCCTCTCGATTTATCCGGGGTTTCACTATTAGATCCTGACTTGGTTCTAACGAGATTACCGCGGAAGTTCATTCTTTCAAATTCAAAAGAATTTTTAAAATTGGTTAATAATTAACTTATTAATCGAAATCAATACATAAAAAAATTATAGCGTGAAATATCTATGGGGTTTCTTAACTCTTAAACAACAACATAAAATTGTAAATACATAAACAACAGGGGTCGCATATGAGTCTTCCAATTTTATTTTATCGGTCTGTCATGTTTATCTTTGAACTTTTGAAAAGTGTATCTTATTTCTACGTTGTTTTTCGTTTGTATGAGTAACAATTTTATGCAGCATATTGTAGTCAAAATAAAATTTCCAAGCTTCCTACTCAGCTTGTGTCCCTTTAGGCCTAGGAAGATGCAAAATCAATTTTTTCCTGTCCATGTATATTAAAAAAAGGTTTAGAGTGCCATCTGTAACCTCTGCTTCCATACATCACTTTTTTGTAGATGTGCTAAAGGTACATAATCATCACGATTCATTTTTAGTGTGTTTATACACTATTTCGACTGCCTCCACTTCTTTGTTTTCTTGTTCTTCAGATTCACTTTCAATATCATTTAAGTAATAATTATTATTGTCAAAAGTTTTTGATAAATATGTCTTTCTTTGTTTCCAAACCACAACAAGTTTTGCGGCATACGTCATTTGCTGTGCTAATAGTAAGGGCCAAGCTAGAAAGGTAGGTGTAGCGGCAATATTATAAAACAACTTTTACAAGAAATATGTATAAAATATTATTCGGTGGGGTCACGGGCGACCCCATGTTGTCGTTTAAGGGTTAATTATTGCGATGCAGCGAAAAATTCTGCTTACTAACGGTGTACACTTAATAAAGGTAATAAAGAGGTTACGATCAATTTCCAATTTATATTCGAAGATTTGATGTTCGTATATTTTAAGTCATTTCAATTTTATTAGCTTCACCCAACTTTAGTACAATACAAATATAAGGACGGTATTTAAGCTGCCCTCTTATTTATTTATGAAAAGTGCTATAATGAGCACGAACTAGCCATAAAATTTAGATGCAAAATGATTGACACGTACTTGCTTTAATTACCCTTATTTTTATTAAACGATTAAAAGTTTCATGAAATTTTATGCTCTTTTATTCGAAACTAAACTATATTTTTACAGAAACTGCATTTCAAAATTTTAAAACACAAAACATTGTAGGTGTATAGGTGGCGCCTTTTCGTTGACTTTGCAAAGTATACCAAAAACTAAGAGATAGAACAAATATCATTGCACAATCCTGATTTTGATCTTTGAAACAAATTCAATGGTAAAAGTAAATTATGACTAACCTGAATCGTTATGGAAATAAGTAGATTCAGAGCGTTGTTTATATTTTGTTAGATTGGTCAGGCCATAGATAACCTATACATTTAGCTCTGCAGTAACAAGAAACATTATTCGGATTTTTACGACCTCGCGCAGTAAACAAATGGACGGGTGGACATGCGCACTTAAAAGCCGTGGCAAAATACAAACACCGGCACCCCGTACCCTCCGACCGCGATCCGACCGTGACGCTCATTAGCTACCATACTTTGAATAGAGAAACCAGGACGCCGTCGACAAATTCTTTCCGATATTGCGGATAGTCTGTTTGGCGCCAGGCGCGTTCACCCTCGATTTGCTTGCGTACAAACCCGTTTTTCCGCCCATGAAATGTAACTTTTGTTTCGCGCAGGTAATAACATTGGCAATCCATCGAGAGCAGTGAGTCAGGCACTTGCAAATCGCTCAAAAACCAAACGAATACACCACTTTATCAAAACGGCATTAAATGGCCCACAACTTTTTCCATTTAACCATTTCTTATACTTTGGAATAGCCCAATACATTCCCTACCAATTTTAAACACACTGTATGGGTTTATTTTTACGCAATTACAATGTTGCTTAGAATCATACAAAATTATTTTTAAGACAAAACTAGGTACTCACAATAAGTACCTTGTTATTCCAGAATTAGTCATTGAGTGGTATCTATCTCTTTGTTTTATGACTCTGATACTAAGTCAATTCGCCATTTCTCCCATTCCAGTCCTATAAGCTATTGCTTATAAGCTTTCCCGGCTTTGTCCGTGGAAAATCTGAATAATCACGCTCGAAACTCCCAGACTTTCCTAGCATATAGATAAGAAACACTTCAAACAATCAACAACAGCGATGAACTTCTGAACATGCATAAATTGTGGCTGTCAAGCCAAGGGCTGCTACTAGTGTCGCGCATAACCGTCACTTTCACCACTAATGCTTTTCCGCAAGGCATGCGCACCTCCTCGACCATACCAAGACACCATGTGTTCAACACCAAAACGTAAAAACCTCAGGCTTTAGGAATCTTCACGCACAGCGCTTAGCCCCAGAAGAAAGAAGCCCCAATTTAGCGTGAATCTTTTCTCGATTCCCAAGGGTACATCAACGCTCGTACGACACCTTCAGCCGCCTACCCGGGAAGTTTATGTAGACTTCTACGTAAACGTGAACCGCACTACTTGAAGACCGTGGAAAGAGTCCATTGAGTGGTATGATGCCAACATGTAGGTTATATAACCCTAGACTAACCGCATACTGCTTGTTATACTCAATGATCTAAAAATTAAAAGGATTGCTATTAGAAAATGATCCCCATATATTTTCAATAGACCTGCGCATGAAATTTTTACCCCACACTGGGAGAATTGCTGTACACCTTTGCACATGCGCAGTTCTTATAAAAGTAAGCATTTTTGCAGTATTTTAATAAATATAGTGGTTGCAACACTGAAAACGTTTACCTATACAGTGACAGGACCACACTCATCCTAATTTAATTTATAATTTGGGATTTTCCGATCGTAAAATCCAGGTAAAATTGACGCCGTCGGCTGCCCAAATCCAATCTCCCATCTACGGTCGACCGTTATTAGGTATAGTTAATTGGTATTTGGTGTTTCATTTGTGCGTTGTGAGTAATTCTTGGTGACTTTTTAATTTTTGTTTAATTTAAGTTTTGCATAACCAAAACTAAATAATGAGTAAGTAGCAAATTTTTGTTTTAAATAATACTTTTTATTGCCATGCAGTTAATTTTTTAGAGATCAATAAATCCATAATTTTTTAAATAGTCATGGTTTGGGTTAATTTTTTTAAACGGGAAAAATTGTATTTTAGGATTATAGAAAAATATACATGGCGTTCCATTTAAAATAACAAACTTGCCCTATATACGAAAATTGGCCGTTTTCGTAAAAAATAAATGTCACAACCAAATGGCAAGGTTATAAAAAGAAACATTAAAAAATCTAAGGCTTTCTGCGCACACCGCATTTTGATAATTTTATTTTCTCTAAAATTATTCGCGGTCAAAATGGGTTAAAATATAGTTGGACAATCTGTATTAGCATTTGACTGATGCATTTATAATCACACAAAATAAAATATGGCAGTTTAATCAAAATAATTTGACATACTTTTAAGTTATAACACGTAGCCATAAACAATTTCGTCGACAATATCACGAAATGGCGTATCTTTAAAAGTTATAGAAATATAATACTAAGCCATTATGGGTCCATTACCAATTTTAATATTTGTATTTCGCGTTTTTTTGTGTTTTCAATTACAAATATGAGGTTAGTTTAGCCCTAACCCCAAAAATAAACAATTTCAATGGCATTACACGCCAAATTTAACTGAACGACAACTGCTACGGCAATGGGAGCGAAATATCAGTTTATGAATTGAAATTTATTTCTTAAACAAGTTACACCAAAACTAATTGCTTTTATGATAAAATACCAACCATTCAGTTTTGTTGTGTCCAGGTAGTGTTAAGAAGAAAGATAATAATGCGGAAAAAATTTCATGCAGGTTTGAGGTTGAGTCAAAGTGGGTCCTCATGAATCAAAAATAAGGTGTTTTAGCAAAAACGGAATTTAAATTGAGATCAGTGCTTCTAAGCACTCCTGTTTGCTAAATTTCAATAAAATCAGCGATACGACCGAAAAATAAAAAATTATACAACAAAAAATAGTCCCCAATATAAAACCGGTTTACTTTTTAGGGACTGCTATGAAATACAAATACAGACTTAAAATAAAATATTTAAATATGTATACCTAGAAACAAAATTACTTGGTATATTTTCTCTATAAATGAATCATATACAAAATGTTAAATCCGGTCCTGTTGTTTGTTTTTCGCTAGTCAGATTTTTTACTGCGCATGCCCACAAGGGGACTGCGCAGTGCCCAGAGTAGGGGTTAATATGATTTTCGCTGCAATCATCCATATTTATTTTTCAGATCATTGGTTATACTAGATATCTAGACGACTATAAAATTATTTTTTGGCCAATTTCTAAAGTATTTCTTACCTGTCAAGTTTTTACAAAAAGAAAAGGCAGTAAACGGATGTTTTTACGATAATTATGTAAGGTTATGTGTAATAAACATAATTGTATTAAGTAAGAAATATTTTGCTTATGATTTATAACCCCAAAATTGCTTAGTTTCGGAAATATTTTTGTGATTGGTAAACGCATGGTTACGGTTAAATAACCGTAGGGTTATACAGGGTGATTCAAAAATCGATCACGAAACATAAGGGGTGATTCCACTTGACAAAATAAGGGTAGAGCTACATATAATTTTTTTTCAAAATGTCATTCGTTTTCGAGTTACAAGATGTCAAAATTCAATTTTTATTTTCGGTTTTTCGCCATATTGCATTTATTTTTTAACCAACCCAAATAATTTTTTTTAAATATTTAACACACCGTAGTTCAAAAACTAAGACGTTTAGGACATATATTTATATAAAGTTTTTTTCTTATTTTCTGTTGTAGAATCGCCCTGTAAAATTTGTCGGTTGAGTTACCGGACACCCTGTATGTATGTAGGTAATTTGATTGAAATTGATGAAAACTTTGATGTCTATTGGTGCCTAAACGGTGAGGTTTATCGACTTTAATAAAGAGAACCTTATTTTTAAGTTTTTGATTGTCTATAAAATGGCGTGCCCAGTTTTGCCATATCTGACAAAATAAAAAGTTTTGATGTAAATAAATTTTAAGTTTTAGGTAAAGTGCTTTCTGGCGGTATTTAAAAAAGTACTTTTATCTTAAAATTTTAGAATTTGCAAAGCTCGATTTGTGTGCTAAACATCAACTGGATTGGTTAAAAAATAAATGCAATATGGCGAAAAACCAAATAAAAATTAAACTTGGACGGCTTGTAACTGGAAAACGAATGATATTTTGAAAAAAAAACTATATGTAGCTCTACCCCTATTTTGTCAAGTAGAATCACCCCCTTAAGTTTCGTGATCGATTTTTGAATCATCCTGTAGACCCTGCATGTCAGCATTATACCACTGATTGTTTGTTCTTAGCAGCTTATTCGTATAGGTAAAGAATCGCCCCGTATTTTTATCTAAACAAATCCCAAAGTTATTAATAATAGAATTTGTACTCTATGACGCTTTTAGCACCCTGTATAAATAAAAGGTAAAAAAATACATTTTTAAAATCACCTTCTAATTTTAGTCGTGTTTCTAATACATGTTAAACAAGACGAAACAGATTATTTATTTTGGTACCTGAAAGTCAGCCATCAAACTATTTTATATGATGTGTTATTAATGGCCCATCAAAACGTCAACACGACGTTATTTTAACTTTAGCAAGATAGGAACTTTAAAAATGTTCTATTTAAATAAAATTGTATTTTTTTACACAAAATCTTTACTTTTACCGTTTTTAATTAATGATGTGGATCAAATTTAAAAACTAAACGCACACTAACTGTTAACAAACATGAACTTGAAAAAACCTTTGGTTGAGCTTAAGTAAAACAAAGTGTCAGAATTTGCTAAAAGCATAAACGGTTTCATCACATCATTAATGTAATATTTATTTTTATTCTTTTACACAAAACAAATTTTCTGATTAATGTAGTTTAATATATTATATTACAAGACCTATACATTTATTCGATTATACTATCCAACATGTTTTAAGCATGATTTTGCTGTAAAAATAGTTAAATGTTATAATTTAATAAAAATAAGAGACCGCGCAGCGCGCACTGCAGAAAGCTTATGGTATTGTTAAACAAAATCAATACATACAGTGCATTTCTTTAATATCCTCCCCTTTTTGTTTTTTGAACAGACTAATTTAAAAAAGTTAAATTTTTGGATATAAAATTGATGTATAAGTACTAAATTTTAGAGTGAAATTAACAGATAAAAATTTCAAGATGGAGGCTAGGCGCCATCTTTGGAAAAAAAATTAAATAGAAAGGGGGTCTTGTGGTACATCATTTTAAAGCTGCTGATGAGTACTTTATAACCTTAGAATATAAAGTTAATAACTTAACCTAGTAAAAAATGGCGGTACAATACAAAATTACCTATATATACCCGATTTGGATGGCCCTATTTCTAAAACTAATAAATTTAGATGTTCTAAATGTGGTATTTAGTACATCTAACTATATTATATTACCATCTCGAATGGTAATATAATATACAGGGAGCTTCTTTAAACAAATATGTGCTTTTTTTCTACCCTGTATATTATCACAGAACAATAGAGAAAAATAAAGGAATGAAAGTATTCAGGACAAAACTATCAGAGGAAAGAAAACAAATATGCAAAATAAGAAGTCACACTGGGAAAATTATAACAAATAGACAGGAAATTGTAAAAGAGTTTTATGTAGAACTATATAAAAAAGACAGGACAGTACATCATAGAGCCGAAATTCCAAGAATAAAAAATGAGGGATCAGATGATATTCCCGACATCACCCTGAATGAAATAAAAAACAGTTTAAAGGATATGAAGAACAATAAATCCCCGGGAGATGACGGTATTAGTATAGAGAGTATTAAAATGGAAGGAATAACACTCTTAAAAATATTAGCCAAACTTTATAATGCCTGTCTAAGAAATAGTGTAACACCAGACAAGTGGAACAAGGCAATTGTAATATTGATACATAAAAGGGCGATATCGCACAGGTCCAAAACTATAGACCAATAAGCTTGCTCTCCCAAATATATAAACTCTTTATGAGAATTATTACCAGAAGGTTAAGTAAGAATTTAGAATTCTACCAACCACGAGAGCAAGCAGGCTTTCGTGATGGGTATGGTGTCAATGATCATCTCCAATTAATCAAAACAGTCATTGAAAAATGTGTAGAGTACAACAAACCCTTGGTCCTTATCTTTGTCGACTACGAAAAGGCGTTTGATACAATCGACCATCAGAAAATGTTCCAAGCCCTCGCCGACTGCACAGTGGACTGTAGGTATATTGCCGTTATAAAACACGTATATAACAATGCAAGCGCCAGTGTAAGACTTCATGAGGATACTCCCGTATTCAAGACAGAGCGAGGAGTTCGCCAAGGAGACGTTATCTCTCCCAAATTGTTTATAACTCTCCTGGAATATATGTTTAAACTTAATATGAAAACCTGGGAATAAATATTGATGGTGAAAAGTTAAGCCACCTACGATTCGCAGACGATATAGTTTTAATAGCAGATAACCTGGGGAAGCAAGAGAGATGTTAAGCGAACGTGAAGAAGCATCGAGGAGAGTAGGCCTAAAAATGAACATCGCTAAAACTAAACTTATGACTAACTTGGTTATTAGTGAAAATATAACGGTTAATAGCCTAAATATAGAGCAGGTACATTCATATAAGTACCTAGGTCATGAAATTCGTCTGGGGAGAGATAACCAAACGTGCGAAATAACCAGAAGAATTGGTTTAGCCTGGGCAGCCTTTGGTAGGCTGGGTCACATTTTAAAAGCTAATATCCTGATTTGTCTTAAAAGAAAAGTTTTCGACTGGTGTGTCTTGCCTGTGTTAACATATGGAGCCGAAACACTAACTCTAACCAAAAGCACAGTAAATAAAATTCGAATTGCTCAAAGAGCTATGGAGCGAGCTATGCTGGGCTTAACTTTAAGAGACAGGGTTCAAAATGTGAAAATAAGAAGAAGAACCAGAACAGATGCCATCGAAAGAATCACTAACCTAAAGTGGAATTGGGCGGGTCACATAGCGAGAACAAACGATAATAGGTGGACAAAAAGAGTATTAGAGTGGAGACCAAGAAATGATGCCTTTCGCAATAGAGGAAGACCACCCACGCGATGGTCCGATGATTTAAAACGCATTCAGGGGAATTGGATGAACGTTGCACAGAACAGAGAAAAGTGGAAGTACTTACGGGAGGCTTACGTCCAGCAGTGGACAAATGTGTAGCTGTTTGATGATGATGATGATGATATTATCACAAGTATTACCAATAAAAAAACTTTTTAGGAGCTTTAGAAAAACTTCACATTAGGTACATCTAACTTTATTAGTTTCAGAAATACGTATGGCCATCTAAATCAGGTATTTAGGTCATGTTTTTGTATAAGGTGAAGGTATTGACTTTATATTCTTGGGGTATAAATTACTCTTGAAAGCTTTAAAATGATATGTCACAAAACCCCCTTTTTATTTACTTTTTCCAAGATGGCGCCCAGCTGCAAAAAATAAAAAAATACCGTTTCTATAAAACCTGAGAGAAATATAAATGACGTATTTTTCAAAACACCTTTATCAACCCCTTAGCTGCATCTCCAGTCATTTAAAAATCTTAAATGCCGACACCCCTGAAGTAACACCTCTCTGGAAAGCTTATAAGCTTTGCGTTGGTCATAAAAAAATTGGAGTAAAATGAAATACTACCCTTAAATTTTAGAAAAATCGTACCTTATTATTAATAAAAAATACCAGAAAATGTCCAATTAAATTAATAAAAAAACTAATTAAAACTCAATAATGAATTAAAATAATAATCTCTTACCCGCCCCCATAAAAAAATCTGGTTAGTTTTGGTTAGTTCTCTTTCTTAATATAAAAATAAAAAAAGTAATACTAACTGGTTTTTGTTGTTACGCGCTTGTGCAACAGAACTAACCAGAACTTTTGAGGGTGGGTTAGTTCTGCAGGAATTAATATTTTAATTTATTATAAATTTTTAATTAATTTTACATTAATTTAACTGGACATTTTGTGGTATTCTTTATAAATAAGAAAGTATGATTTTTCTAAAATTTAAGGGTAGTATTTGATTTTTCCCCACCTTTTTATGGCCAACGAAAAGCACTTTTCATAAGCTTTCCAGAGAGGTGCTACATAAGGGGTTTTGCCATTTAAGATTTTAAAGTAACTGGGGGTGCAGCTAAAGGGATTGATAGAGGTGTTTCGAAAAATACGTTTTCCTACGACCACTTGTGAAAATAGCAAATAGCACACTGGTTTCATGCATAGAAAATGCGTTATATCACACTAGTGTTGCAAAGTACTTTACAGCACTAGTGTTGCAAAGTACTTTACAACACTCGTGTGATATATATTATGATGTCATTCTAAAAACTGCTATTGGTTTTGCAAGTGACATATTTATTGAAGTGACAGTAAAAAAAACTTTTTACTTACTTACCTTAAACAGTAGAACCCAAATTAGCGAAAATCATCTTATTAACGTTAAGTTACAAGGGTAATAATAAAATTTCCGAAAAAATAAAAACAAACAAAAATAGACATAACCACAAAAAACAACTTTCACTGACTGCTCGCTCGGTGGCACAGTGTTGTCAGGTAAGTAGATCAAATTAAAAATCTCCCTACTACCTTGGAGCACACACTTTATTGAGGCAGCCTTGCCGCTTGACCGTTCGACCTAAAGCGCCAAAGAAAAAACTCCTATAGATCAAATTTCTTTCTCGCTGTCTTCGTGTACTCAAACATCTAGTTAAATATTTTTTAATCCCTTAATTAAACCTGAGGCTAATACACACTTTATGAATCCACTTTCTTTTATCCATTCATAAATAGAATCAGACCCTTCCGACGTTGCCAAATGCTTTCCATATTTTGCATGGTATAACTGACGTTTAGTAGTCGTTTTTTCTTACTTTTAGGACTTGAGGTTATGCATTTACAATTTTCATATTTTTTATATTTTTTCTCAAAAATATAAGAAAAAAAAATGTAATTGTTACTTAATTTTACATGTGATGTTCAGTTTCAATAACTCGTTTTACCAATTTTACCCCACCCAGCACCCCTTTTACTCCCCGGTCCCGTAAGTTTGTTTACTGATATTTTTAAAAAAATGGAATATTTTAGATGTGCGCCACTTACGTTTTATTTAGAATAGTGTCTAAATATGTAAGTATCAATAATTATAAAAAACCTTAAAATAGCAGAAAACCGTATTAAACCATTACCGTTATTACCTAACCAAACCATACAATTTTTATTAAGTAAGGACCTTTTTAAATTCCAAAATGATAAAAGTTCTATAATGCTTCTAGGTAGATGATTTTCGATGTAAAAATATTGTCAAAACAGTATAATGTAGCAGTGAGGAAAAGTATATATCACACTAGTGTTACAAAGTAAAAATCTCCCTAGTGTTGCAAAGTTTTCAATTGTTTTTGTATTTTTTCTGTAAAGACAACCTTTATTTTTTTTTTTTGGTGAATAATTTGTGGTCGTAGAAAATAGTGTACAGTACTCGTGTGAAAATGACTTTCTTACACTCGTGGGTTTGTCACTGGCTAACGCCTCGTGCTACAATATTCCCACTCGTGTGAAATTAGTCATTTTTCACACTTGTAATGTAATATACTATTTTATATTCCTCCTGGGGTTTAAAGAAATGTTTTTTTTAGATTTGCAATGGTTTGAAAATTATAGCCATTGTAAGTTTTAAAAGACTCACCCTGTATTTTTTTAATTTTAAACGCATAGGCTTTCTGACATTTAGATTACGGCTAAATGCAGTGGTGTTTATTTGCCGTACAGATATAACTTTTTATTGATTTACCGCATTAACCTACTCAAAAGCGTAATCTCCAAAAGCTCATAATAACTTGCGTGCTGCTTACTTTCAATTTTATGCATTTCAATGTTTATCGATATTTTATATAAATAGTCTGCTAAGTAAATTAAAGTGAACATAAAAATAAATGTGTTTTCTACTCAAATGTATGATGTTAACATGAAATTTACATTTGGGGTTTTAACGAGGGATGTCTTACTAGATAAAATTTTGGACAACTGTTCACGAAATTTTAAAAAATTCTTGAAAAATTAAAAAAATCCAGAAAATTCTATTTTTGTCAATTCCACCAACTTTGTTTCTTCATCACATTAACGACCTTCTTCCACAACCAATCCCATTCATAGTTTTGCTGACGATAGTAACCTTCACGCCAGTTTTCAGGTTCTCAAACCAATCTCCGCATTCTTGATGCCATTCAAAGAAGAGCTGTTCGTCTTATTAATGATCCTCTACTTACTGTAAGACTTCCTTCTCTTGCCCATCGTCGAGCTGTAGGAGATCTATCGCTCTTTTATAGATACTTTCACGGCTTCTGCTCCGACAAGTTATCCAGTATAGTCCCTCTACTTGCAACTCCCAGCAGAAAGGCACGTGGTGCCGCGCGTATGCATTCCTATACGGTCGAACTGGACAGGCCCCGAACTTTCACATTTCGTTCTTCCTTTTATCCCTAGAGTTTCTAGACTGTGGAACCTACTGCCAGCGGAGGTCTTTCCTTCTCCCACAAATCTTGAAGTTTTTAAGTCCCGTGTTAACAAACTTCCTCCTACCTTGCTTAAGACACCCACGGTACGTTAGTATTTAGACCTTCGGCCTTCGTAGATTGTCCAAAGATAAAAATATACCCATAACTTTTATCTCTAGGTATTGTATTTATTTTGAAACTTAACATGTAAGGTAATGAAACTCGTGCCAATACAGAAATTTCTACTGAGGTAAAGGGAACTCATAATAGTCCTAAAGTTTATTACGGAAAACATTTAACTCATGTTTCCTAAAATTTAAAGGCGTTAGCAGTTTAAACGCAATGGGGTAATTAATTACGGTCTTAATTAGTTTTGGACCCTGGCTAATTCTGTTAAAGCCCACAGAGGATTTATTATTATATTTCCATAACGCATACAAAATGCATTGAATATTTGTTAGATAAGTTGTAGTTAGGTTTTAAAATTGAAGCTTGAATATTAAAATAATTTAAAAAAATCGACTATTTTTAATTTATAGAATTAGATTAAAAATATTGTTGAAAATGATTAAAAAACCGACCATTGTTTAACTTACAATTTCAATAACCTATATCAAAGAGTCCTTTGATATAGGTTATTCTGTGGGACTAGCGAATGTGTGAAGACTTCTTTTATTAGAGCACTTCTCATGGTTGGTTTTCTCATTTTTTTCTATTTGGTAGAACAGTGTAATCGTTTATTTTGTTTTACCTATTTATTACTTTAAAGAAAGAGAGTAGTTACAATGTATAAAAGTGGCGTAAATAAGTTAGTGAATTTGAGTAAAAAAGCTTTATAAGGGGGTGACTCATTTAGAGGTAACAAGTGCATAAAGTGATACTTTTTACGAATGAAAAGTTTGACAGCACGAGTCATTAGGCAAGTGCGGAAATCCCATAAGTAAAAAAAGACACTTTATGTATGTGTTACATACTATATTTCTTTCACGACCGTATAAAAATTTCCCAAAATACCATTTTGTACATGTTTTACAGTACAAAATGCACATCGTCGGGCTGTGGAGGATTTATCGCTTTTTTATAGGTACGTCCATGGCTTCTGCTCTGAAGAATTGTCCAGTATAGTTCCGCCACTCACGGGTTCCAACAGAGAAACTCGTGGTTCCGCACGTATGCATCCCTATACGGTCCAACTGGACAGACCCCGAACTTCTCACTTTTATCCCTAGAGTTTCTAGATTGTGGAACCTGCTGCCCGCGGAGGTCTTTCCTTCCTCCCAAATCTTCAAGTATTTAAGTCCCGTGTCAACAAACTCACTCTTACCTCGCTTAAAACACCCACGATACGTTAGTATTTAGGCTTTAAGCCTTCGTGGTTTGTCTAAAGATAAAAAAAATCTAAACCTATTAATTTTAATTTTTGAGCACAGCCATTATATTGCAACAAAAAATCATAGCCTCCTTATATTTTAAGAGACAATTATCCTCTTTATAACTATGAATTAATTATTTAACTTTAGAAAATTGAATGTACTTTCTTTTTGTAGAAAGAATTCTGAAAAAGTATAAATTCATTTTTAATATCTTAGTCTTAGTTCAAACTGTCAAATTTTAAAACTAGTGACACATGAACTAAAGGAAATAATGACGAAATCAAAGGTAACTCGACCGTTTGGTTAAGTTGATGTTGCGTTTACTGTTACATTGCATAAATTAATATTTAAGTTTATTTTAGTAGGCGTGAAACAAAACACTGATTCAAAGTGTGAAAAAAGCTTCAAAGTGTTAAAGAACTTTATGTAGTGTATTAAAATGGACTACTTTAACTGTTGACACATGTGAATAATTTAAAAACAGCATTTTTTTTAACAGTCGTGGAAAAATATTGTTGCAGCATTGTGGAGGGTCCCATAAACTTTGATAAAATTAAAGGAAGGAAACCCAAATAAATAATAGTTTAAAAAACTAAAAACACGCTTTTATATGCAACCGAACTAAAAATTAGAAAATAATTTTTCATTAAAAAAAGATTGTCACTTCAGAGTAAAAAGCGTGGGGTGCTTAATATATTAAATGTTATAATTATTATATTTGCCAATATCTATGAGGGAAAAGTTATGAAAAAATAGTAAAATGCACCCCACGCTTTTACTCTGAAGTGACACAATCTTTTTTAATGAAAAATTATTTTCTAATTTTTAGTTCGGTTGCATATAAAAGCGTGTTTTTTTAGTTTTTTTAAACTATTATTTATTTTTCATTTTTTAGTTCGATATGCATGTATGTATGTATGTATGTAAAAATGCTCCAGTTTATTCACTAAAAAATTCCTTCGCCATTTTGTCAAGAGTAGCTAATAAAAGCGTGTTTTCTTTAAAGTTCCTGAGAAAAGTTTGGGATGTTGCCAAAAGATGGCAACACAGGTGTTGTTTTTATAATATAAAGGAATTTTTTTATCCTGGCGATCCTAACCAGGATAACGGGATACTGTTTGCAGATTATTGCATTGTCATGGGTCCTTGATACGTGTGCAAAGTTTCAAAGAAATCGAATAGCTGGAAGTTGGTAAAAATTAGGCTCAAAGATTCCGTTACATAGATAGATAGATAGATAGATAGATGGATAGTTACAACCCAAGTTAATAAAAGCGTGTTAAAAATAAAATATGTCAAACCGACAAACAAAATTATTAAATACAACCCTGCTTAACCAAATGTTGTTTTTCTCTAAAACTCTTTACTTTATTGATATCAGACACGAGTACCATTTTTTTAGCTAAGGGTTTAAGCTATTTAAAAATTATATTTTTATTTCTTTATTGTACAGGGTGTAAAAATAATAAGTACTATTGTGTAAGAGTTAGTCCGCCCTTGGTGAACTAAGAAAAGCAAATGTTTTACAAGGATACCATGTTAAGGAGCCCTAGCTTGTATTTATCATATTAAAAAATTATTTCATTACATCAATTAGTATAATTTTTTTAAAGAAAAGCCGATTTTCAGTGGCGTCCTTTAAAGGCCCATATCTCTGTAACGAGGAACTTAAGGAAAATATTTTATATTAACTTGTCACATCATTTTTGGTAATAGTTCGATATAGCGGTTTTCGCTATTATAAGAGATTTTCGAAAAATTCTTTTTAGGGCGTTTCAATAGGTCGATTATGACACAAATCTGTATGCGCGTTTTCCAAAATCCATTTCTATAATTTATTATTAATAAAAACATATTTACGGGACGGTGGAGTGAACAGGGGTGCTGCGTGGGGACAAAACAGTATAAATCCAACGTCAAACACAAGAAAACATTAATACACTGCACTCGGGGCACATGAAAAATGTAAATTAGTTTTGAAAAGTATTAAATTTTTCGAAAAACTATCCCACACATATGACATATCTCGTCCGCCATTAATTAAAGAAGGAAAATAGGCGCATTCATTTTGGTCAGCTGATAACATGAAGTTCGTCATTATAAAAATGACAGTCTCGATAGAAGCAGCGTTGCCAAACTTCTTATGAAGAATTAACACCAAGCCTATTTCGGGGATTATCCACCATTTCCATGAGAAACAATGGTATTTTTTGTAGAAATGCCTCCTTCTTTATGTTTAGGTATTTTCCTTTTTTCTCTACAAATTATAATAGGAAGAAGGAATAACTTAATTTTTCGTATGAATTTTGTCCTGTATCTTCCTTTTTTTTAAGCTATTGACACTTTCTCACTTTATTTGGCAACATCGCAAGACATTTACAGTTCTATTGCAAACTCTTCTTTTTTATGCAGTGACAGCCATGGCGGGATTGTTGTACTATTATTTATTTTTAATTTTTTTAAACAATTTTTGGACATTTTTGTAAACAGAAAGTGCGGTGTGTACTGTGAAATACTGTTTTTGGGTGTTTAATGTAGGATTTCTATTGTTTCGTCCCCACCCAGCACCCCTGTTCACTCCACCGTCCCGTAAATATGTTTTTATTAATAATAAATTATAGAAATGGATTTTGGAAAACGCGCACACAGATTTGTGTCATAATCGACCTATAGAAACGCCCTGAAAAAGAATTTTTCAAAAATCTCTTATAATAGCGAAAACCGCTATATCGAACTATTACCTTATTTTTATGTGTTCTATATGAATCCGGAAAGATTGTCCACATATTTTTGGACACCCTGTATAAATATTCGATACACATTTTTAAAGAAAATTTAATAAAATACAAAAAGGTAAAATAAAGTAAATAGGATTTGTAAGACTATTGGCCCTTCTGTGGATACACTAAGAATTAGAGTTATTTTAAGCAAACTCTTAAAATATATATCTAAGTTCGAGGAGAACTTTACGACCAAAATATTTCCACCGCCATAAACATATAAATTATTGACATATCCGACTAAACGCTGTATTCCCTACTAAGAACATCACAGAACATAATATACAAATAACTCTTGTGGTAAAAGTTTATTACATTAACATACCACGGAGTAAATACAATAGGTCGAATTTAATAATAGAGCTAAGTTTTATGACGGTTTCTACAGTTTCTTTATATAGTATTTGTTACATACAAACATCAAAAATAAGACATGCAAAAAGTTATAGACGAAGCTAAATCACTAAACACCGAAATTAACTACTTTTTTCGCTTTATGATTATGAAGTTATGACCACATCGCATTGTGGTCATTTTGTAGATACTTTTATTACATAAAACTTTGCTGTTTAACATTTTTTTATAGGACTTGTAGTTTTGCCGAAAATTAAGAAAATCCGTTTTCACCTTTAATCCCTCTCCCCACCCCCTTCTTGACTACAAATCAACCGTAATTTATTTTTTCTTTAACTTTTGTTAAATTTTTTACCTTTTAAAATTAGTTTAAATCTACTTTTTTTTGTTTTAAAAATAATCGATCTTGGTCCATTAAATATTACAATTATTTGTTTTGCATACGTTTTTTTCTATTTTTCATTGGGTAATATTTTTAATAAACATTATTTATTTAAATACTACTGTACTTAACTGTTTTATTATTAAACTTCAGTAAATAATAATAATGAATTTTTTTGTTGGAACAAAATGATTTATGACTAACTCTAAACGATTATGGAGTGAAGAGGGTGGAAAAATATTGCTTGTGACAAATTATTTTCTCTATGAAAAATTGCCTAAGCCCGAACGTTAGAATTCATCTTTACCTAAGAAGTATTTAATAACTTTTTAGAACTCTTAAAAAAATGTGTAAAAAACTAGATTGTTTTAAACGGCTATAAAATCAAATTATATTTAGTGTGATTTATTAAGTGTGCAATAAATAAATAGAAAACATTTTTATTTGCAATTTGTCAAAAAAAAAAAAAAAATCTAAAAAGTAATTGCATAGTGTCAAACTGTATTAGCAAAAACAAATTTTATTTAGAGTTAAAGAATATACAAAATAGTTAGGTATGCCTTAATCTCAAGTTATCACCCTGCTTTTTGATCCTGGTTGTTTTGGATTTAAATTTTGGGTACATAAGACCGTACCTAATGTGGATTTTTCTTGTTTTATTGTTGAAACTGTTAGACAAGCCAAAACTTCCAGAGTATTAAACAAATCAAAAGAAGACTGTGCATTTTTCTTTATTTTGTTACTTCCGGTTTAGCTAGAAACACCTCAAAATTTAAATTTTTAAATGGAACACCCAGTATATTGTAACATTTCTGGATGCCTCAGAAAATTCTAAATAGTAATTGGACACCCATGTCATTAAACCGAAAGTGACTATAGAGTCAAAATATGCATAAACTCTCCTCGGCTCATACCACTTACCTTTACCAAATCTTATTTTATTATTTATGTCAATACTCTAGTACTTATGGCTTGTCTAATAAATTCGTTGACACCCTGTATAGTATAGCAGTAGTATTAAGTTGTTAATATTAAAGTAATTAGATTGAATTTTTTGTTTTATTTTACATTTCCTTTTTAACACGCTTTTATTAACTTGGGTTGTAACTATCTATCTATCCATCTATCTATCTATGTAACGGAATCTTTGAGCCTAATTTTTACCAACTTCCAGCTATTCAATTTCTTTGAAACTTTGCACACGTATCAAGGACCGATGACAATGCAATAATTTAAAAACAGTATCCCGTTAAGTTCCAGCATTTTCCAGGAAAACCGGAAAAGTGAAAAATCGTACGTTCTGGCGGAGGCGCCAGATTAGACAATTGAATAATCGAACTTGACAACATTTGCCGACGGGTTGGGGACCGGGATAAGGTTGCAACACCTTAGTTAAACAAGCGTGCGTCCACCCATAGGACGCAACCCCTCGGCAAACGACAGGAAGACCATGGGGTTAACAAGAACCCCCGTTAAACGGGTACAAACCCCGTTACATGCAGACCAACCTGAAACTTGTTCGGAGTAGTTGCGTTCTGAAACCCCATGCAACAGTGAAGCTTTAAATGAAATGATTAGATTACGAAATAGTTCGTGAAACATTTCAATATCACATGACCGCAGAAAACTAATTGATATATCGAACTAAAAAATGAAAAATCAAGAATTGTGTGCAAAAAAAGAAGGAGGAATACTGTGAACTGGTTAGTTCTGGTTAGTTTTCAATTTCTTTGAAACTTAGCACACGTATCAAGGACCGATGACAATGCAATAATTTAAAAACAGTATCCCGTTATCCTGATTTTAGGACCGCCATCGCCAGGATAAATAAATTCCTTAATAATCGTTTTTAATTATGGCGAATGCGCAAGGGCAATTGATGCATAACTTGCTGCGTTTTTTTAATTGACTTTTTCAATTTTATAATAAAAGGTGTAAAATACATAGAAATACGGAGTTTTAAAAGGTGAAAATTATGTGGCCACTTTAGCTTTAAATCAAGAATGCATGGCGAAGAAATTTTTTAGTGAATAAACTGGAGCATTTATTTTAAAAAACTAATTGATATATCGAACTAAAAAATGAAAAATAAATAATAGTTTAAAAAACTAAAAAACACGCTTTTATATGCAACCGAACTAAAAATTAGAAAATAATTTTTCATTACAAAGAGTTTGTCACTTCAGAGTAAAAGCGTGGGGTGCATTTTACTATTTTTTCATAACTTTTCCCTCATAGATATTTGCAAATAGAATAATTATAACATTTAATATATTAAGCACCCACGCTTTTTACTCTGAAGTGACAAACTCTTTGTAATGAAAAATTATTTTCTAATTTTTAGTTCGGTTGCATATAAAAGCGTGTTTTTTTAGTTTTTTTAAACTATTATTTATTATAACATTTGAATGTCCTAATTAAATTTTAAAATCCCATTACAAATGCCAGTGGATATAGTTACATTATTATTCTATAATTTGCATTGATTGCCTTTATCCCATAATCTCTTCTGGCTAATCTGTTCATTAAGCATTTTACATTTTACCCTATTTAGGGTGTCTTTTTTTTTTATTCACATGTTAATAAAAATAATTAAAATTAATTTTCCTTAGAACACAATAATTTCGACCATTTTTTAAAAGGTTTGAAGCTAAGGACTTGGAAAATATCACTGGTAGTCAAATTGTCTTCTAATGAAAATAACTTAAATTCTTCTCAAATTTTAAAAGTTTTAAACAATTCATATATAAGAATTTTTTTACTGTTCTCAAAAATAGGTGTACTTTTACCTTTAATAACTATCTATCCATCTATCTATCTATCTATCTATCTATGTAACGGAATCTTTGAGCCTAATTTTTACCAACTTCCAGCTATTCAATTTCTTTGAAACTTTGCACACGTATCAAGGACCGATGACAATGCAATAATTTAAAAACAGTATCCCGTTAAGTTCCAGCATTTTCCAGGAAAACCGGAAAAGTGAAAAATCGTACGTTCTGGCGGATGCGCCAGATTAGACAATTGAATAATCGAACTTGACAACATTTGCCGACGGGTTGGGGACCAGGGCTCAATTCTGGGGCTCAATTCTGCTAAATTGAACTCATTCGTTCGCTGAACGTATTCGTTCCGGGAGCGTATAACCTTCATCTGTTTTTTTAACGAACGAATAACCTTCACTTGTTTTTAAAACAGGCGGTCATAAAACAGAAATCTGTATTACCATCTGACATCTGACAAAATTCAAAGTCATAACATAACCTAAAATTCCTTTAAAGTGAAATTAAAGTTGAAAAATCAGTTAACTAAGCTATTAAAAACAAAGTATACACTTTAATTGAAATACAAGAAGCAAATAAATAATTAACATGGTCCTCCGCAGCCAGAATAATCATTCGTAAGCAAAATAGTTCCTAAATCACATAACCTATAACCAAAAGGTTCGTGAAGCGATCTCCTGCAGCTCCGTCTGGCGCAAAACCGCAAAAAGTGCGTGAAAGCGTTAGCCTGAAGCTCATTTGGAGTAAAATGAATATGTCAGTTGTCAAAATATAGATTGAAAAGAAAAACTATGAAAATTACTTACTTAAGCTTTGGAGAAAGTAACTAACAAGTTATTGCATATAACTTTTATACCATTCTTCCATTTATACTTTCTAAAGAAGGCCTTTATTGAGTGTTACGGTACTTGTACCAGAATGTTAGATTGGGACAAAGACTGGAAATGGAGATTAGCAAAACTACATTAAAATATCACTTAAAGGTAAGTAAACTAAAAGTAAACTCATATTTAGAAAAAAACATTTATGGTAAATTTCTTTTAGTTTAAAAAGGTAATATTTTAAAAAATATTTGTCTTATTTATGCAAATTGGGTAATTGTCTCGGAAAGTTGGAGCAACCCCCATTTTGACCAAATTTGTTTTTAATTGACTTTTTTCAATTTTATAATAAAAGGTGTAAAATACATAGAAATAGGGAGTTTTAAAAGGTGAAAATTATGTGGCCACTTTAGCTTTAAATCAAGCATGCATGGCGAAGAAATTTTTTAGTGAATAAACTGGAGCATTTATTTTAAAAACTAATTGATATATCGAACTAAAAAATGAAAAATAAATAATAGTTTAAAAAAACTAAAAATACGCTTTTAGTATGCAACCGAACTAAAAATTAGAAAATAATTTTTATTACAAAGAGTTTGTCAGTCATTTCAGAGTAAAAAGCGTGGGGTGCATTTTACTTGTTATGTTATTTTTCTTGCATTCATAAAAAACAATCTTCCTTTTGTTTAATATTATTTTTGTGTGTACCAAAACACTACAAAACATATTTATTTTAGATTTTTTCTCTTTATATTGCAGGAACATTATAGTAGGGGAGCAAACGATGCTAAATGGGGATTTATGGTGCTTATAGCTTGGAGCTGTAGAGAATAATAAAAAATTTAACATAATATTCAGATTTAAATGACCATATTTTTTAAACTATAAAAGAAAAACAAATCAAATGTGGTATTTTCTTTAAGCTCTTTAAAATATCTGTTTAATGGTGATGTAATATACAGAGTGTTTTATTTAAAAATGCCGGTTTACTAACAAACTTTCAAAGCTGGCCACAACCTAATCTTATCTTAACGTTTGACGCTAAATGACTCTTAAAGGAGTGACTTAATCGAAAATTTGTAAAAACTATTTTGGAGAGCGTTAAATTTTTCATCAGAATATGTAATAAGTAGATTTTTTCATCTATTTGTGTCTGAGAAAAAAAAGAAAAAAGTTCAAAAATCCCATTTTATGTCAATGGGAAAAGCAACATAATTTCGGTACAGTTTAAATCAGGAATTAGAAGCATGTTTACATTAAATATATATTTTTTAGGCTACAAACTAAAAGTTCAAGGGGCGATCGCTAAAAAAATCGATCTGGGAAATAACGGACACCCTAATGTACAATATATGTATATAAGCAGGAACGCTGGCACCAAGTTTTGGGTCAGTACTTTAGATAAGATTTAAAAACCACCACAAAAAATAACATGTTAAATTAAAAATATAAAAATGTATGTCATACATTAAAATATTGTAATTTTATTTAGCTCAACATTGTAGCCGAAAAATGTGTTTATAGTATGTACATTAAAGAACAGACTTAAATTTAAAAATATATTGCCAGAATGGCGTTATAAGTCTGCAAAAATTCTTTATATAATAAATATTCTTGAGAATTGTATTTTTAAGTTTGGCAAAAGCAGTTGTTTTATAATTTTTATGCTAAAATATATTGTTGTTTTTATACATTTTAATAGTTATTTTTGTATTTTTTACCAAACCGAGCTTCGCGAGGGTAATAATCAGCTGTGGGCGTAAAGTGCTTACGCCAGAGGTGCAAACAATATTTTTGTACGACTGAAATTAATATACAATCATTCTTACCTTTACTTACTCAAAGACTTCCTTCTCTTGCTCATCGTCGACCTGTGGGAGATCTATCGCTTTTCCATAGATACTTTTACGGCTTCTGCTCCGACGGATTGTCCAGTATAGTCCCTCCTCTTGCAGTTCCCAACAGAGAAACTCGTGGTGCCGCTCGTATGCATCCCCATACAGTTCAATTGGACGGGCCCCGAACTTCCCATTTCGTTCGTTCTTTTATCCCTAGAGTTTCTAGACTGTGGAACCTGCTGCCAGCGGAGGTCTTTCCTTCCCCCAAATCTTCAAATTTTTAAGTCCCGTGTTAACAAACTTCCTCTTACCCTGCTTAAGACACCCACGGTACGTTAGTATTTAGGCGTTTAGCCTTCGTGGATTGTCCAAAGATAAAAAAAAAAATCTATTTGGTTAGGAGAAAATTTCCCAGCTGTTAATGTTTTAAATTGTTATCAATATACTTTTAACATATGTTTAATTAAGTAAATTGTTGTTTTACCAAATTAAATGAAGCATAATTTTATTTTAATATTGCTTTATAAATTTATAAATGCGGGCGTTTTTGATACTTTTTTGCCCTAGGGCGTAAAAGTGCTATTTTACACCCTTATTTATAAATGCGGGCGTTTTTATACTTTTTTGCCCCAGGGCGTAAAGTGCAATTTTGCGCTCTAAAATGAGAGCGTAAAATTGCATTTTACGCCCGGTCATTACAAAATTTTTTTTTAAATATAACTAGACAAACAATTGGGTTTTGTTGTCTTAATTAAACGATTTATTTTGAGACTACAGTACAAAGGACAGGAGAATTTGTAATTTGATTAGTTTAAAGCGCTTCAGACAATCATGCCAAATTAAATGCATAAAAAATATTGGGGAGTCTTGGTTAGTTCTGGTGAGTATTTTTTTTTGTTTAATTCTTGAACTTAGTAAATAAAGAAAAATTAAATAACTAGAACTAACCATAACCACCCTAATGTGACAGTTTTGCATGACCGTCTGTAGCTCTTCAACCCAATTAAATTACACGTCCTCTGTACTTTTTACCGTAGTCTTTTATTTTCCCTTTCAATTATGAACTTCAATTTTTTTAATAAAAACTGTACAAAGCATTGGTACATGACTTATAATATTATAAAAACATGTTTATTTTCTTTTTGTTTTATTGCCCATTTTGCCTTAAAACACAATGTTTATCGTTATTAATTTTTTTATAGGAAGGTAAATGCGAGTCGAAATTCGGGGCGCTCACCTCACTGTCACAGGTAAAAGAGCTAATTCGTGGGGCAAAAATAAGTACTAAACAATTTTAAACACAAAATGACAGTTCTATATTATCGTATTTCGTGTAGCTTCTTCATGAATAGCTGTCGCGGCATTTATAAAAGTGATATTTCTTTGCTTCAAATAAATATAGATATAAATTCATAAAATTTATCTTAGCAATTCCAAATCGTTAAACGCAATACAGCGGAATATCATTTTTATATGCCATAATTTTAGGTTCTGTACATATCCGTGAGTCCCAAATAAATAATGCAATGATAATAAAAAACCATAACTTATCTTTTATTAAACAACTGTGTTAAACACTAGCAGGTAGAAATTAAACAAGGCATAATTAGGCTTGCGTTGTAAGTTTAGATTTTTTACGCATTGTCACAAATTTAAAATTGAACATTTTGGTATCATTCCGAGCTTCGCGGCACACTGCAAACTGCCGATGCAAGTGCCAGAATGTGATAGTGATTTCGCCTTATCCTTGGGAAGTAACAAGTAGCGTTGCTAGTTTGTTGTAGTTATTGGCTCAGGCGCTTGCGTCGTTTGCACTCTGCCGCGATCCTGTATGTCATACTTCATGCCATTTTAAATAGTAAAATCCTATTTAGGGGTATTCTGATATAGAAATTTAAAAAATCGATTAATATTTTCTTTATATTTTTAAAGTTTTACTATTTGTAAATATGCACATTTCTTCGAAATGAAAAAAATCGAACTACCCATATACTTACTGTAAGATTGGCATGGCAAATAGCTTTATGGACAATAATTTAAAAAAACCTCCATCGCTTCGCAGTCTCAAGTTTTTCATTTCAAAATAAAAACCCTCGATCGCTGCGCGGTCTCGTGTTTTTATTGTATTAGTGTACATTTAACTATTTTCCAAGAAAAATTTGACTCAACATATTATTGGGAAGTTTAATCGATGAAATTTATAGGTCTTGTGATATTAACACCCTGAATCTTAGAATCAAAGCAATTTAGAACTAGGCTAGGAACTAGATTTATTTCATTAAAAAAAAAACGTCTTCCAACGACTGTTTAAGTTTGTCACGAAAAATCTGGTCCACTCTGTATGCAGGGTATCTCAACTCTATTTATACACAAAATAACTCTGCTCCTGAACAAGATACAAAAATTATTCGAAAACAAAGAAATGTTTACAATATTTCCACAGTAGTTCCACATTTTGACAGTAGCAGTAAATATACAAGTTGTTTCAAAATCTAAATTTTTATATTTAAGTAGGCTTTTTTAAAATGGAACACCCTTTATATTTAAACTCGTTTCAACTCTGTATTAAATTCTTACCATTTTTTTCGTATAAAACACTTTTTTAATATTATTTATTTCTTAACCAGCCAATTTTATTTTTGCAGCAAAATTAAATTAGCCAAACAATCGCTTTTTGTGGTCTTAAATAAACGATTTATTTACCTTTAATGGCTTTTAATACACGTGCTCCATTGTTCCAGTTATTTACCAATAATTTATTTAACAAAAACTGTACAAAGCATTTGTACCTGATATACATAAAATATTAATAGTCTTAGCGAAATACCTGATT
Organism: Listronotus bonariensis; assembly: GCA_014170235.1. NCBI lineage: Eukaryota > Metazoa > Arthropoda > Insecta > Coleoptera > Curculionidae > Listronotus > Listronotus bonariensis. The sequence goes on along the minus strand of JACEGR010002453.1, from coordinate 57,216 downwards.
GCAAAAAAATCCTTACAGCAAATATTGGTATAATGTAAAAATAATCTGTAAGGGATTGAAGGAGTTGGGGATGGTTTTTAAGAGCAAGAACTGTTTTTAGCAATTTCTAGCTAAGCAATGCATTCCAGTAAAAAAGTGAGATACAAAATATACTGTGTAAGGTCCAAGGAAAAAAGGGACCCCTTGGCGTGCCCAGGAGTTTATCGGATACCGTGTACATGTGGTAGATGTACATCGGAACGACCAAGAGATCGATCAACACAAGAATTAAAGAACATAGAGCCGCCTGGGACAGACTGGCAAATCAGCCGTAGCAGAGCAAATTTTTTTAGGCACAGGGCACCACATAAAATTTGAAAATACCCAGGTTCTTGCTAATATTTCATCCTACCATGCCAGACTGTACAGGGAGGCCATAGAGATACACCAACATACCAACAACTTCAAACAGAAAAATCAATGAAGATCAATAAAACGTGGATACCAATTCTCAAAACCACAAAAATGGCACCACGGCAGGAACAACAACTGCGCAACGACCAACCAGAACAGGCCCCGCTTACCCAAGCTGCCTATAAATACTTTGTACACAGTAGTACGCAAGTAGTCTACTAGGAACCTTCTGAGGATGCCAACCACTCGCGCTGGCGAAACATCAAGGAAACAAAATCTACAACGACGGCCGAGTAGCCCAAAAAACTTAAGTTTAGTGAAATACAAAAGTTAAAGGGTAAAGAACTGTTTTTTCGGTTTTTAATTTTTATTTTCTACAAAAATGGTATAAAAAATCAAAGAACAAAACAATAAATTAAATGCAAATCAGAAGAGCTCAAGTGTATCAACCCAAGGCTTGCACGACTGTATCAGGTAAATGCAGATACTAGAGGAATTTTGGCGTTTAAAAATATTGTACCATTACTTGCGATTATGGTATGGAAAAAATGCCTTTTGGAAAAAACCTATTACTGTATTAGATAAACTTAATTTACCAATTATACCAAAGATCGACAGGATTTTTTTCTAGATATAACTTATTTTTTTTCTAATAGAAACATTTGACCTATCCGATTTAAAAGAAGTTGGATAACTAAAGCTGTTGTGGATTCGGAAGGGGAGGGTAAGGATATCTGTTAACTCTAAAAGGAACTTTAATCTTCCTTAAAAGAAGATTTTTTCTGTTCCATTTTAATGAACTTTTAATTTCCGATGATAATATTATATGGAAAAACTAAATAATTGTAAAAGTATTTTTTAATTGATTTAATACAGAACAGTTATATGTTTTTTCCAAATGCTTATTTATTACCTATATTGCAATTAATGGTGTAATATTTTCAACTACCAAAGAATTTTTCTAGCTCTCCTGACCTGCATTTTATTTATATTGTTTAAAATGAATTGTTTTTGGACACCATTCTAATATCTTCTATTAACGCAAGTTATCGCCAGTACTGCCCAAACGTTGCCAAATTACATTATTTAATCGAAAATTGGCCATAAACAGGCAATGGGTTAAACAATCCTTTAGACATACAAATTGAGTAATTAAAAGAAAACCTTTTTTAACATTATAATTAACATATTAGGCTGTAAGCATTATGTAAAATAGTTATTCTTAGATTTTTAAATTCGCTTGAAAAATGAATAAAACTGAGATATTTAGCAAATTAAAGAGCCAATAAGAAACCTGAACATAAAAAGTTGAAGAGTTTGGTTTTCGTACATCCAAAGGTACATTTTAAAGACTGTCTGAAAACGCTTTGAGAAAAAATAGCTAATTATGTATCAAGGGCGTTACTAGGAATATATATGCCCTGAAGGTCGAGATTTCGACCTGATGGGTATTATAGTCCAGTAAAGCCCGTGGTGCATACAATGCTTTATGTTTTACCCAAAAAGAGTTTTTCAATGACTAATTACATTATTTATTCGCAATATAAAAAATAAGTTGCACTTGTACCTGTATACGTAAGTAGATAATGACTGGTGTTAAGTTTGACTTTGATGTTTCTATCAGTTAGTCAGTTGGCATTTTTTATTTAACGATTTGCTCAAAATGGAAGAAATTCCACAAAATATAAGAGAAAAGGCCATAAAAGCGACCGAAAATCTTTTGCCAGTTAAATCAAGGCAACAGTATGATCAGGAGTATGGCATATTTGGTATTTGGAAAGATGCGAACGCAATTCTTCAAATAACCGAAACCGTTCTAATGGCATATTTTCAGGAACTGGTAAGTTATTGATTTTATTTTAATACATATGTTTAACAAACTTTATTATTTTTAGTCGAAAAATACAGTTCGAACTCTCTCTGGACCAAGTATTCCACCCTAAGGTCTACGTTGATGGTCTATGAAAATATAGACATTTCGCTATACCATCGTCTCATATCTTTTTTAAAAGTTAAGTCGAAAGGATACGTCCCGAAGAAGTCTAAAGTTTTGGAAGGAGAACAAATATTAAAATTTATTTTTGTATAAACTTGATCTTTAATGTGAGAGAAATAAAATTGGATAAGCAGTAAAAGTTCCATATTAGTGCATTAGGGCATTATAAGCGGGCATTATCATAATGCCCGCTTATAATGCCCTAGATGTGATAGCAGGTATTATTGCTACCATAACATATTTCGTTTCTAAGGTATTACAGATCAATAATAGATGGTTAAAACATAAAATGTTTTTCGTTTCACCCTATTATACATGTCATGCCAGCTCGATACGTTCAAATATTTTAAGTATAGATCAGAATAATTTATCGCATCTTCAGTATTTTCCGCAGTGTCAAGATTTATTTGTCCCCAGTGAAACAGCAGATACTCCACTTCACGTCACAATTTACTTCCGCTATTGGCTAGTAACACTATAAATCATTCATGGGGTTAAAGTGAACACACGTTGCTATAAAATTATATGACATTGAAAAATGTGGATACCGATATACTCGTACATGCATGATCAAATATAAAATTACAACTAAGTTTTTCTCTATTTCTTTCATGTGTCATTAAAAATTCTGGTTTACACTTAATAATTTATTAGCAGTTAAATTAAGCAGCACTTTATTTTTCGTTATCCTTAAATTATATTTTTCAAAATAAAAAATAGCCACGCTCGAGAATGACGGTTTTTTACAACTCTGTAGCCCACCGCTTTCTTTACTTCTTTCTCCAATTATCAGATTAGTGGAATAAAAACTGTTTAGCATGTTTTAGAGACATTTTGCACCTCTTAAAATAACAGACGTTTTTTGGCCTCCTTATGGTTATCGTTATTAAACATAACGATTACAGCAGCAGTTTTAGACAGAGGTTTTGCAGCCTCTTCGAATAAATTTATCTTGCGTCTGCGCTTTCGACACATAACCTTATTTTTACCTGTGGTTCACCGATTTTAAAGTTTACGAAAAATCAGTACTTACTTTTATTCTCCATAAGTTATATATTGATATTTAAATATATGCAAATAATTCTCTTGATTTTGTTCTTCAAAGTAGATGTAACAATACAGTATAAGCAAAACACAAAAAGTAAGGTTAGGTTTATTAGTAGAATAAAAAGCAAGTGTGCCAGATTGTAACATGTAAATAGATTACTGATTTAAAACATCCTTAAAAATGCAAGTCCGTTTTAATTTCTTTACACTATTTTATTTTTCTTACTGCTATGGATTTTTCGCTAATTAGAGCCTATGTATCAATGATATTTTAATTAATACGGCATTAAAATGTCAACCTTCTTAAATAATTGATAATAAAAATTCTACAATCCGACAACCACGCAGTTAAACAATAACGATAACGATAACGATAAGCTCTTCGGTATTCATCCGTAATTAAAGGAGTCCGGTATGATTAATAACGATAACGGATCATGTTTGTCTTACTGCGCAGTCTGAGAATAACGTTAACCACAACGGAATTGCAAAATAAGAAGTGCAAAATGTCTCTATTAACTTACCCTATCTTAATCTGACGCGCTTGAAAATGTTTGATGGGTACCTATATATTTCTTTTTACGATCGGCTCTGTATGCGTTGTAGTAAATCCCTCTTGGGCGCCCCTACCAAATGATTTAGGAAGAAATAAATAAGCCGGTAATGAAAAAGTGAAATATTATATACAGTGCGTCTAATAAAGTTGGAACCATATGGAAAGATTTTATATATTAATTTTACGAAAAAAATTTAAAACCCAAAATGCAATAATTATCAGATACAATTTTTTGGCAGTGGTATACGAGGTATGTCAAAACACATGAATTTTGCTCAACAGAAAAGTACATTTATTTTTTAAAATATCGAAAATTTGTATTAGAAGAAGACGTTAAGAATTTAAAATAACATTCAAATATGCACAATGCTTCATTTTCAAAAAAAAAAAAAAATTTTTTTGCCAAACGAGCTTTTCTGTGACTTTTCGCTGTTTTGACAGTTCTTAAGTTTTTTTACATATAACAGTTCGAAATAAGTTTGAACCCACTGATGTACAAAATTAAAAATGTTACCGTTAAAAACGCATTAAAAAAAAATAAAAATAAAAAAACGCATTTTTTAAAAATGAGCAAGATTGCATATTTAAATATAATTTTAAATTCTAAACATTTTTTCCTAATAAAACATTTTAAAATTATAAAAAATAAGGGTACTTTTTTCTTGAGCAAGTTTTATATTTTTTGTCATACCTCGTATACCACTGCAAATTTTTTTATCTGATGATTGCATTTTAAGATTTAGACCATTAGATTAGATTAATTAGAATAACCAGAACTAACCCATGCACTGAAGCCGCTCGGCGACGGAACCTACAGCTTAACGTGGATTCCGAACCACGGTCCTATGAGCGACAACTTAAGACCTCGTCCCCACCCAGGGGGCACTACTGAACCTACCAACTGAGTGGGGTCCGCATGTCTACGGTTGCGCAGGACACGGCAAAGTGTGTTCCGGCGCCCTGGTCCTTTGGTGGCCTTCAGCGTCGATACATTTTGCACTTTGTCCGTTTGGTGTTGAGCTAACCACTAAATTTCCGACCAACTTATAAATAAGTATTTGGCATCAGCAGGATTCGAACCCACCTCACGTCCGTTGTGCGCTCAACGACTTAACGCCTTACACGCTAAGCCATCACCGGAATTAGACCATGCAGAACTTTTTATGAAAATATTTTTTCTCGTAAAACTAATAATGAAAAAGTTTTTCATATGCTGCAAACTTAACTAGACACGCTGTATTTTTGTTTAAGCAAAGCTTACTGATAAAGTCAATATTATTACATAACAGTGCACGCGGCACTAAAAGTTAGGGCTGAAATAGATTCGTTGATATCTGGTATGATGCACAATGGTATCGAGGCCTGAAATATGTTGAGTCTTATCCCCGAAAACAAATTGCTTTCGCTAATATATTTGCCATACCTTTTTCCTTTCTGACAATTCTATTACCTGCCGTTCGAACTGCTTATTCCTTTTGGTTTGGCTTACGAGCCAAATTTACCACATTACTCAGGGCTATTTGAGATTTTGCCATAATAATGTCTAAAATATATGGCTTTCGGAAATTTTATGGGTATTTGCATGTCGATCGGATATTTTATGATGTTTATACTGTTTTGCTTGATATAAAGTAATTTTCCAGGCGCGGCTTGTGACTTTTTTACAGGTGAGGCAATTTTTGACCAACTAGTTATCAACCCTCGAATCAACCGGACAGTAAAATTAAAGTCAATTTTTCGTCATCTTAAAGACGTCAACATGACGTCATTAACGGGACGTCTTTTGTCGTCATCTTATGACGTCTTTGCTAACCAAGTATGACTAAAATGAGACGTCAGCTTGCTGCTTGCGAAAAAATCCCCATAAAAATAATATTAATTTATAATGTAAATTACCTACCTGCCCGACCTGTAGACACAAATTTCAAAAATAAATAACTACTGCCATTACTACTTTTATGTTTTACCCATCTATTATTGATCTGTAATACCTTAGAAACGGAATATGTTATGGTAGCAGTAATACCTGCTATCACACCTAGGGCATTATAGGCGGGCATTATGATAATGCCCGCTTATAATGCCCTAATGCGCTAATATAGAAATTTTATTGTTTATCCAATTTTATTTCTCTCACAATAAAGATCAAGTTTATACAAAAAAAAAAGATATGAGACGATGGTATTGCGAAATGTCCATATTTTCATAGACCATTCATAAAGTTTGTTAAACATATGTTTTAAAATAAAATCAATAACTTACCAGTTCCTGAAAATATGCCAACGGACTAACTGATAGAAACATCAAAGTCAAACTTAACACCAGTCATTATCTACTTACGTATACAGGTACAGGTGCAACTTTTTTTTATATTGCGAATAAATAATGTAATTAGTCATTGAAATACTCTTTTTGGGTAAAACATAAAGCATTGTATGCACCACGGGCTTTACTGGACTATAATGCTCATCAGGTCAAAATCTAGCCCTCGGGCCAGAGGCCCTCGGGCTATTTCTGACCTTCAGGGCATTATAGTCCTAGTAACGCCCTTGATACATAAATAGCCATTATATACTAGCGTTTTAGACGAGAAAGTCTTCGAGGTTATAGAAGAGCCTTTTGTTACCCTTTATAAAATAATTTTATTTTGTCATTTTATTGTTTAAGATAGCCCACCAGTATTTTGGGTTACCTGCCGATTACCGACGAAATAACCCGGTGCGAATTAGCGTACCTAGTTTCTGATTGGTCGGGCGTTGACCCATTACGATGCGATTTGTTTTTCTTTTTGGCTTAAGGCATTTTGCATTTTTATTTAGAAATCAGGTCATTAAATGCACTGACCTTGTTTTTTCCTTGTTTAAATTAATTATTAGGGAGTTTTCGCATTTTTTTTTATCTTAGGACAATCCACGAAGGCTGAAAGCCTAAATACTAACGTACCGTGGGTGTCTTAAGCAGGGTAAGAGGAAGTTTGTTAACACGGGACTTAAAAACTTGAAGATTTGGGGGAAGGTAAGACCTCCGCTGGCAGTAGGTTTCACAGTCTAGAAACTCTGGGGATAAAAGAACGAACGAAATGGGAAGTTCGGGGCCTGTCCAATTGGACCGTATAGGGATGCATACGTGCGGCACCACGAGTTTCTCTGTTGGGAGCTGCAAGAGGAGGAACTATACTGCATAATTCGTCAGAGCAGAAGCCGTAAAAGTATCTATAGAAGGGCGATAGATCTCCCACAGCTCATAGTAATAGATTTGAGCTTATTGTTTGTTAGGATGTTAGAATTCATTGCTTGCTATTATTTTTTGGTTTTATTACAAATTAGGTAAGGTCGCCTGTAATTTTTAACCGTATAAATAAAGTAATCATTACTTTATTAAATTTTAGATAATACTGTAATATACTACATTTTTTTATTTATTATTTTAAAATTTTTGCTGCGCTTTATTATTTTTATTAGTCAGGTAATTTTTTTATGTTTATACGAAACCAGTTTATTGGGATAAACTTAAGGACAATGAATACTTTGAAAGGAGACTTGATTTCTCGAAACTCTACGTCATGATTTTTTTAAATTTTATTTGGAGTTTGAAATCTTCCTAATTTATAAAGCATTTAAAAAAATAAATACCTATTTTAGTTTTATAATTAAACTTTTAGACTATTTACATAATAAATTTAAACTTGCCTTTTAAATTTGTTAATTAAATCTAAAAAGTTTACGAATAGCTCTTTTAAATGTCAGCAATTTAAGAGCTCTGGCTTTAAATAGAGATCTTAAGTAAATTTTTCGAAAGAATAAAACTGCAAGAAAGCCTTTTAAAGTGAGTAATGAGATAAATTTGCAGTCTCTCGAATGTAAAACCAAAAAAACCAAAAAAATGTATATACAGCGTGTCTTTGAAAGTTCTTACCAATAAAAACATTTTAATTGGTAATTGTACGAAATAAAGTGCCTTAGTATAAAAATTCGGCTTGGTGAGAAAATATATTTTCACAACAACATTTATATGTTGAATAAAAGAGTGACTTTATAAAGATTCTGGTTTTTATTTGGTAGTAAATAAATCACACATAAGACACACCTTTAAAATCCAATAAATTAAAAATTTAGTGATATTTTGCGAAATATTTTTATTATTGAAATACTTTATAGGTGTCTTTATTATAATTTATTTATATTGTTTTTTAAAAGTAGGTGTGGCAGTACGGTAAAAAATTATAAATTTAAATTTTAAAATAAAAATCAGATTTAATTATGGAAAAAATATCACAAAAGGTAGAATAATAATGAGTACGCCCACCTTTGGCTCTACGCACTTCCTTACAACGATGAGGCATGCTTTCCACCAAATTTCGTAATAAAAGTTGTGATGCTCGTAAGAGCATTGCAATTTGGCTAAGATTTTAAAAGTGTTGATGATGATGATCCTTAAAACATTTTTTCAGTTCATCACAGAGATGCTTGATGGGATTAAGATCCGGGATATTAGCTGGCCACCTCATAACATTAATATTGTACTCCTGTAGAAAACTTCTCATGACTCTGGCAGTGTGTGGCCAAAAATTATCTTGCCATAAAATAAATTCAAGGCCCACATTTTGAGAAAATTAGGTTACACGAGGTTCTAATATCTTTTTTATGTAACGGGCAGCCGTTAGAGTCTCTTCCCGAAATACCACAAGTTTGGTATGTCCCGTTGAAGTTATACCCGCCCATACCATTTATCGATTCACCTCCAAATGGAACAATTTCTTGTACACAGTCATCTAAATATCGTTAACCAGGACGTCTCCATACCCCAGGACGCCCGTCATTATTGAATAACATGATTTCTTTTTTTATCGGTAAAAAGTACATTAGCCCACTGCTCTAAATTCCAATTAAGATGCTTTTGACAAAAGTTTCTATAGCCTAGTTTACCAATTATATCCGTGGACTAAACCCAGGACTTATTTTTGTTAGTTCCCTAGTGTTTATACCTACTTAGTTTATGGATCAATTTAATTCACGTTTAATCCTAGTACCAAAATAACAGCTGAGCTTATGACCAGAACCTAACCTCGTTTTTTATCTTTTAAAACTGTATCGCTTTTAAATTCCATTTGAAAAAAATTTGAAAAACAGTTTTGTTTAAATATCAACAAAATTTTAAAAAATATAAACAAACAACAAAATTATTAGGGGAAGACCGAAATTCAACGTCTTTTTCGTCGAAATGCGCACTGTCAAAGATCAAGGCTGTCATTTTGGTCCACCAAAAAAGTCCGACGTGTTTACACCAAAGAAAATCATATTTGGTCACCCCCATTTGAGACGGACTGAATTGGAGTAGCAAATTTTAATACTCAAGTGTTTACACCGTGAATAAAGTACGCGTGACGTCATTTAGACCTCGAACTAAACATTTGGTCCTCCCGGTGTAAACTAGGCTTATGATTTTCCCAATGACTAGCAGGTCGTACACGCAGTTGTGCTTTGTGAAGTCGGCAACGTATTGTCTGGTTCGAAGCCCGTGTTCCCGTAGCTTTAATAAGGCGATTTTGCTCTAACAGCCCAAAGTCTTAAAAGACGATTTTTTCTTTGGGTAGTTGCTCTTTGTCGATTAAGATAAGGGTCTTTTCTTATTATGCCGAAAATCTAATAGCGATTCCAAACTCTGGAAACCGCAAAATAACTCACATTAAATATTCAAGCTACACGACGCCTGATATCATGCTTCAATTAATGTCATGTATTTTTTTTTATTTAACAAGAAAAAAATTATTATTTTAGGAAGGTCTGTTCGTCTGCCTTGTTATGTATGAACATAAAGAAAATTTATTACCTAATATCTTTGTTTATAACAGCCAAGATGTAAAATTTTTTTGTCTCTCATTTTCAGAATATTTAAAGAAAGGCGTTTTGTCCCTCTGGAGTCAATTCCGCATACTTAATTGCCCAACCTATTTATGACCCGCCCTGTGTAGTTTAAGGTTACCCTTAACGACGTAAATTTTTAATTACAAACAGAAAAAGTCCTAGACATTTTTAAAATATTCAATTTGAACGATAGTTACAAAATAAGAGCTGTCAAAATTTGACATTTGTTATTAATTAACAAAAGTGAATTTTTTTCTTTCCCACGGCTGTTTAGTTATTATTATTATTTTTGATATTTTGTGCCGACAATTATTGTAACAAAAAAGAAAACAAATAAACATTTCTAAAAGATGAATACACTTCTTAGTAATTTTTCCTTGTTATTTACAGTTTCGACCGAAGTGATTTTTTTTTTGGTTGGTTACTTTTTTATCTTCTGAGAAAAATGAATTTTGGTATATCAAGATTTAACAAAATTATGCATTGGTTGATTTATTTGGTCATTCTCTATCACTTTTGATTAAACCGGGAATAACTGCTACTTTTTAATTTTAAATGGCGTTACCGGTTAACTGTTATATATTTCGAAGAAATACAACAATCTGAATGCAATGAATAAAATGAAATGAAATGAAATGAAATGAAATGAAATGAAATGAAATGAAATGAAATGAAATGAAATGAAATGAAATGAAATGAAATGAAATGAAATGAAATGAAATGAAATGAAATGAAATGAAATGAAATGAAATGAAATGAAATGAAATGAAATGAAATGAAATGAAATGAAATGAAATGAAATGAAATGAAATTAACTAAAATGAAATGAACTAAAATGAAATTAAATTAAATGAAATTAAATAAAATGAACCACTTTTTAAAAACACCCTGTGTAAAGGTGCTTTGGCACACAGCACCACATGAATGTAAGTAAATTCCTATGTAGCATCGTGGGCTTTCCTACTATTATTAGCTTTGGAAATATAGCCAGCGTCTTTAAATTGTTTAACAGGCCATTTATTAATCCACTCTGTACATTCAACTTATCCTTTTTTAATTGTAAAAATTTATTTTTTTATTAAGCAAGCCGATTTACGAAAAGGCGCTAAACACACCGGTGAGTTCTGGTTGGTAACTTTTTTATCTTCTGAGAAAAATAGATTTTGGTATATCAGAATTTAACAAAATTATGCATTGGTTGATTTATTTGGTCATTCTCTATCACTTTCGGTTAAACCGGAAATAACTGCTACTTTTAAATTTTAAATGGCATTACCGGTTAACTGTAACATATTTCGAAAAAATACAACAATCTGAATGAAATGAAATGAAATGAAATGAAATGAAATTTATTTATTTATTTACTAATTAACGGGCATTGCCCAATTACAATTTTAAATAACAAGCATTTACATATATATCTAGTACTAAGCTTTTTAATTAACAAATATTCAGGACTAAAATTTTAAATTTTAGTTAACCACCAAAATACTTAAAAAGCAGTAAAAAACAACAAGCTACTAAAATAAAAAGAAACAAAACATCAGCATTTTCACGTCTAACTTTTAAACTTTGTATATTAATAGCTTTTTCAAGATCTTCAAAATTTATTGTTTCCTGAGGAATATGCAATTTAAAGGCAATGTACCTTAAAAACTTTCTCTGAACAGAATTTAACATTTTAACATATTTCTCATAATATGGATTCCAAACAACAGAATAATTTTCCAAAAGGGGTCTTACTAACGAGGTATACAATAGTTTTATTGAATTTACATTTTTTAAATCTTTGATATTTCTTTTAATAAACCCTAAAACTCTAAGGGCTCTATTCTTGCAATATTCAATATGGGAAGAAAATGTAAGTTTATGATCAAAGAACACCCCCAAATCTTTAATAGTATTTACGTGGCTTAAAGGCTTGCAATCAATTTTTTAAATTTAGAATCATTCGGTTTCTTGTACACCAATCATAATGAATCAAACGAAATGAAATGAAATGAAATAAAATGAAATGAAATGAAATGAAATGAAATGAAATGAAATGAAATGAAATGAAATGAAATGAAATGAAATGAAATGAAATGAAATGAAATGAAATGAAATGAAATGAAATGAAATGAAATGAAATGAAATGAAATGAAATGAAATGAAATGAAATGAAATGAAATGAAATGAAATGAAATGAAATGAAATTAACTAAAATGAAATGAACTAAAATGAAATTAAATTAAATGAAATTAAATAAAATGAACCACTTTTTAAAAACACCCTGTGTAAAGGTGCTTTGGCACACAGCACCACATGAATGTAAGTAAATTCCTATGTAGCATCGTGGGCTTTCCTACTATTATTAGCTTTGGAAATATAGCCAGCGTCTTTAAATTGTTTAACAGGCCATTTATTAATCCACTCTGTACATTCAACTTATCCTTTTTTTATTGTAAAAATTTATTTTTTTATTAAGCAAGCCGATTTACGAAAAGGCGCTAAACACACCGGTGAGTTCTGGTTGGTAACTTTTTTATCTTCTGAGAAAAATAGATTTTGGTATATCAGAATTTAACAAAATTATGCATTGGTTGATTTATTTGGTCATTCTCTATCACTTTCGGTTAAACCGGAAATAACTGTTACTTTTAAATTTTAAATGGCATTACCGGTTAACTGTAACATATTTCGAAAAAATACAACAATCTGAATGAAATGAAATGAAATGAAATGAAATTTATTTATTTATTTACTAATTAACGGGCATTGCCCAATTACAATTTTAAATAACAAGCATTTACATATATATCTAGTACTAAGCTTTTTTAATTAACAAATATTCAGGACTAAAATTTTAAATTTTAGTTAACCACCAAAATACTTAAAAAGCAGTAAAAAACAACAAGCTACTAAAATAAAAAGAAACAAAACATCAGCATTTTCACGTCTAACTTTTAAACTTTGTATATTAATAGCTTTTTCAAGATCTTCAAAATTTATTGTTTCCTGAGGAATATGCAATTTAAAGGCAATGTACCTTAAAAACTTTCTCTGAACAGAATTTAACATTTTAACATATTTCTCATAATATGGATTCCAAACAACAGAATAATTTTCCAAAAGGGGTCTTACTAACGAGGTATACAATAGTTTTATTGAATTTACATTTTTTAAATCTTTGATATTTCTTTTAATAAACCCTAAAACTCTAAGGGCTCTATTCTTGCAATATTCAATATGGGAAGAAAATGTAAGTTTATGATCAAAGAACACCCCCAAATCTTTAATAGTATTTACGTGGCTTAAAGGCTTGCAATCAATTTTTTAAATTTAGAATCATTCGGTTTCTTGTACACCAATCATAATGAATCAAACGAAATGAAATGAAATGAAATGAAATGAAATGAAATGAAATGAAATGAAATGAAATGAAATGAAATGAAATGAAATGAAATGAAATGAAATGAAATGAAATGAAATGAAATGAAATGAAATGAAATGAAATGAAATAAAATGAAATGAAATGAAATGAAATAAAATATTTATTATCAGTCAAATTGAGTTACAACAACAACTTGTCAAAAACATAATACCCATATGCCATTCTGCCTTTATAAATTTGTGAATTTTTTCGCACCTTTTAAAGACATCCTGTGTGAAGTTGCTTTGGCATACAGCACCACATGAATGTAATTTAGTTGCTTAAACATTCCATTAACTCGCTTTTTAGCGCTGACAAATACCAAGCGTTTCTGGAATAAATGACATTTTCTGGGGTATTAGGGTTTATTTGATATTCCCATTGATTAACTTGTGGCCAGATAAACAACAACCACATTTGTTAACATAAAGCTCGTGTAGGTTGTTTACACACAGATTGACTGATTTATGCTGATTTTATAAGCTAGTTTTTATTTTATTTTTAATAAAAAACAACATACCGAGTTAGTAGAAAGTATTGCAACTCTTATAAATATATATATTAAATTAATTAATTATAAAATTACGGAGTCTCCAAATAAATGGATGACCCCGGGTCGCAATGAAGACGGTGACACGTGTTTCATCCTTGTTGGGAATCATCACAACCGCTGTACATTGCTGACAACTTGGCTATGTTTTCTAGTCGCTAAACATAATTCCTGTCGGAACTAAGGAAGTAAGTTCAGCGGCCAGAGCCATCTCGCCAAGCAATTTCAAAACAACCAGCCAGAGCACTCGTTAGGTTAAAACGGTAAAAGGGGGTGCCATCTAGGTGTATATGGCGTAAGTAGCATGTGTTGTAATACCAACAAACCATAATGGAAACTGGCACACTCATCAGTTCACGGGTTTGTGAATTTCGGATAAGCAGTTTTGCACAACTCCAGGTAGGTGGCGTACAGCAAAAGCTGAAAGGTATGATAAAATCATAAAGGCAGTATATTTCACCCAACTGCATATAATAAAAAGAAAGTAATTTTCTTGAGCCTTAGAATAAACAATTTAATAAGAGTTAAATTTTTGGGCACAGAGGCTCCTAAATGACAAAAAGAAAAGAAAACAAATACATAACCTGGTAGAAACGACTACGAAGCAGGACGTTTTCTTTTAACTGTCTTTAAAGGGAGTAAAATATTTTGTATTATAGATATATATATATATATATATATATATATATATATATATATATATATATATATATATATATATATATATATATATATATATATATATATATATCGTCAGTCAATCGTCTGACACCAGTTAGATAGCATTGAAAATGCCAAGTGCGATCTTGGCGAAACGTCTGCAAAATCCCGCAAGGAACACAAATGACCGACGGATATACTCCCGGAATGACAACTCTACATATATAACTGGGAAATTTAGTCAAAAGTCATTATTTCTTTCCACATGCTTAAAACATCTTTGTTACATATATATATATTAATATATATATATATATATATATTATATATATATATACTTAAATACTTGAAGATTTGGGGGAAGGAAAGACCTCCGCGGGCAGCAGGTTCCACACTCTAGAAACTCTAGGGATAAAAGAACGAACGAAATGGGAAGTTCAGGGCCTGTCCAATTGAACCTTATAGGGATGCATACGTGCGGCACCAGTTTCTCTGTTGGGAGCTGCAAGAGGAGGGACTATACTGAATAATTCGTCGGAGCAGAAGCCGTGAAAGTATCTATATAAGAGCGATAAATCTCCTACAGCTCGACGATGGGCAAGAGAAGGAAATCTTTGAGTAAGTAAAGGATCATTAATAAGACGAACAGCCCTTTGAATGGCATCAAGAATGCTGAGGGTTGTAGGGGATGCCATTCCCTAGACATGAGAACAATATTCCAGAGAGGGTCGAATTTGGGACACATACAAAGTGTATAAATTGGAAGGGGAAAATACTTTTGGCTCGAAAAAGAAATCCAAGCTTTTTGACGCCGCGGTGGCTATAGATACAATGTGCTTATGCCAGTTAAGGTTATTTTCAAATGTGACGCCTACAAGGTTAAATGTGTCCCCGCTCTGCAAAACCTGGCCACTCATAAGCAAAGGGTGAGTGTTTGATGATTTTTTTCGCGACAAGGAACATGATTGTGTTTTGGATGCAATTAATTGAAGGATATTTTTGGCGTCCCAATCCAATATTAAGTTGAGATCCTGTAAAAGAGATATCTGCATCTCCCTGCGTTTGCCTTCCAAGTCGGGTTGAGAGATTGACCTGGGAACCTGAAAAGTGGAGTGAAGGGTACTATCGTCAGCATAACTATGAATGGGATTGGTTGTGGAGGAAAGAAGGTCGTTGATGTGAAGAAGAAACAAAGTTGGTGCTAGTACTGAACCCTGAGGCACTTCAGCATTAATTTCGTGAAAGCTTGAAGACTGGCCATCAACAATGACTGATATACGTTGATTAGAAAGATAACTGGAGAGCCAAGAGCAGAGTTTAGTTGGAAGACCATAGGAGGGAAGTTTATTAAGAAGTGCGTCATGCCAGACTTGGTCGAAAGCTTTAGATATATTAAGAGCAACGATCTGGGACTCACCTAAAAACTCAAGAAACTTGTTCCAGTTGTGTGAAACGAAGGAAAGAAGATCTGCTGTAGATCTCTTGTGACGAAATCCGTATTGCCTGTCATGTAAAATTATATGTTTTTCCAAATACCTTTTACAACTTTTTTTTCCTGTTCATACAATTTTCACTATAGAGACTCAATTAGATTTGTATGTACATATGTTTGGGTATTGTTACATTTGGTAGGATTCTATTTTTTCTGTACAAAAAAATATATTGAAAAATAACAATTCACACATGTTGGAAAAAAACGGCTCTTTAAAGTGTTTTTGCTTTGGATTAACTTTTAAAAATAAAGGTAAAAGAAGAAACACTTTTAATGTATGAATACTATCTTAAATACCGAGTATTATACTAAGAGAAGTAAACGAAGTTTAAATTCTAAGGTTTCATCGCTTTATTCAATATGTACATAAAATGTTATTTCTGATCACTTAAGTGTAGAGAAAACATCTTTAATGGAATAAAACCATATCCTAAACAGGTACAAAATCTAATAAATATTTAAGTAAAAGGCATGAGATATTTGCCAAAAAATCCTTTTCAATTATATGATCCTCGGTTTACTCAAACGTTTAAATAATTCTAACACACTCTGGTTTTCTCCCACATTCGTATTGTTTGAAATTTAAGATTTATCGTAAGATATTTTATTTAGCAGAGAAATAGCACATAATATTAAACCTTATTCTAGTGAGTTTTAAATTAAAAATTTGGTCCATTTAGTAAATAAAAATCTTTTTTATTTGTAATTTCAAAAAAAAAAAAAATAATAATAAAAAATGTTGTAATCTCCCAATGACGTGACAAAGATAAAATGGAGATTATAGCTATAGTCTAAGAACCAGTAGATAGCAGACCAAAAGTATTTCACTAAAAAGAAAATACCTACTGTACATGAGATGGAACTATACATAAAATATTTTATGTTTTACCCATCTATTATTGATCTGTAATACCTTAGAAACGGAATATGTTATGGTAACAATAATACCTGCTATCACACCCACGGCATTATAAGCGGGCATTATGATAATGCCCGCTTATAATGCCCTAATGCGCTAATATGGAAATTTTATTGCTTATCCAATTTTATTTCTTTCACAATAAAGATCAAGTTTATACAAAAAGAATTTTCAAAGGTCGATACGGAATTAACTGAATTGGCAATCATTTTGGCTACTTTGTTTTTGGATGAAATAATTTTTTCTATATATCCTTCAGCTACTGAAGAGCTTTTCGATTTCCCATGTTGTTTTAGCGTTTCAAACGAAGCACCTGCCTCAACAAGTAAAGTTGACGATGTGCGACGCAAACAGTGGCAGGTGTCTCAGCTTCTGCATTATCCAATTTTAAAAATTTTGCGATCAAAGTTGGGACGCTTCCTATGGTATTTTTTCCAATGGGTTGTACTGTACATCGACCCTTTCTATAGGTAAGAAAGAATCTTCGCTCCTTTATTCCAGCTGGTCTTATGTTGTGTACTTTTTATTAAATTTAAAGCGCCTAAATCTTCTTCAATGATAGTAAAACTTTTTGAAGTTGAAGTTTTAGTTTCTGGTACCTTTATAACCAAGACTGTTCCTCTATCTTCAATGTCATCAATAGTCATTTTGACCAACTCATCTCGTCTTAAACCTCCAAAAACACCCATTACCAATATGACTTTGTGTACCAAGTAGATATCATCAGGAGCCTTCTTAATACATTTTAATATTTGTTCTCCTTCCAAAACTTTAGACTTCTTCGGGACGTATCCTTTCGATTTAACTTTTAAAAAAGATATGAGACGATGGTATAGCGAAATGTCTATATTTTCATAGACCATCAACGTAGACCTTAGGGTGGAATACTTGGTCCAGAGAGAGTTGGGACTGTATTTTTCCGACTAAAAATAATAAAGTTTGTTAAACATATGTATTAAAATAAAATCAATAACTTACCAGTTCCTGAAAATATGCCATTAAAACGGTTTTGGTTATTTGAAGAATTGCGTTCGAATCTTTTCAAATACCAAATCTGCCATACCTGATCATACTGTTGCCTTGATTTAACTGGCAAAAGATTTTCGGTCGCTTTTTTGGCCTTTTCTCTTATATTTTGTGGAATTTCTTCCATTTTGAGCAAATCGTTAACTAAAAAATGCCAACTGACTAACTGATAGAAACATGAAAGTCAAACTTAACACCAGTCATTATCTATTTACGTATACAGGTACAGGTGCAACTTATTTTTTATATTGCGAATAAATAATCTAATTAGTCGTGGGCGGTCATGAAATTGTGACTTTATTAGCGACGTATAATACGTCCATTGATTAGTTCAGTATAATTTATAATGTGACGTAATCGATTTTTTGTGATTTAGAGTTTTATTAATTTAATTTGCCTTTACAGCATACTTTACGATACAATTTTATGTCTGTCTAAAACAAGATAATCCACGAAACAACTACAATATCGAATTTGTAACTTCAAATTGATTTGTAACTGTATGGTTTAAATGTGAATTTATGACTAAAATGCCAACGGGCCATTATTTTCCCACAAATTGAATTGTAGCAATGCGATATTTTTCCACACAAAATAAATGCTTAGAAGAACAACTTAAAACATAAGAGCACATGTTGTTTTACAGTAAATATATCTCATGGTGAAAAAGTATTTTAAAAATGTTATGTATTACCAAGTCGTAAAGAAAATAGTTCTATTTATAAAATGTTTTTTTTTATCTTTAATATATTTACTTTAATTTTTACATAGAGAGATAATTCATGTCAAACCGGCGAATTTTTAGCTGTGCCCTTTTTTTTTTATCTTTGGACAATCCACGAAGGCTGAAAGCCTAAATACTAACGTACCGTGGGTGTCTTAAGCAGGGTAAGAGGAAGTTTGTTAACACGGGACTTAAAAACTTGAAGATTTAGGGGGAAGGAAAGACCTCCGCTGGCAGTAGGTTCCACAATCTAGAAACTCTATAGGGATAAAAGAACGAACGAAATGGGAAGTTCGGGGCCTGTCCAATTGAACTGTATAGGGATGCATACGCGCGGCACCACGAGTTTCTCTGTTGGGAGCTGCAAGAGGAGGGACTATACTGGATAATTCGTTGGAGCAGAAGCTGTAAAAGTATCTATAGAAGAGCGATAGATCTCCCACAGCTCGACGATGGGCAAGTGAAGGAAGTCTTTGAGTAAGTAAAGGATCATTAATAAGACGAACAGCCCTTCTTTGAATGGCATCAAGAATGCTGAGGGTTGTAGGGGATGCCATTCCCCAGACTGGAGAACAATATTCCAGAGAGGGTCGAATTTGGGACACATACAAAGTGTATAAATTGGAAAAAGAAAAATACTTTTTGGCTCGGAAAAGAAATCCAAGCTTTTTTGAAGCCGCGATGGCTATAGATACAATGTGTTTATGCCAGTTAAGGTTATTTTCAAATGTGACGCCTACAAGGTTAAATGTGTCCCCGCTTTGCAAAACCTAGCCACTCATAAGCAAAGGATGAGTGTTTGATGATTTTTTCGCGACAAGGAACATGATTGTATTTTGGATGCATTAAATTGAACGAGATTTTTGGCGCCCCAATCCAATATCAAATTGAGATCCTGTGAAAGAGATATCTGCATCGCCCTGCGTTTGCTTTCCAAGTCGGGTTAAGAGATTGGTTTGGGAACCTGAAAAGTGGAGTGAAGGGTCCTATCGTCAGCTTAACTATGAATGGGATTGGTTGTGGAAGAAAGAAGGTCGTTGATGTGAAGAAGAAACAAAGTTGATGCTAGTACTGAATCCTGTGGCACTCCAGCATTAATTTCGTGAAAGCTTAAAGAGTGGCCATTAACAATTACTGATATACCTACGTCGATTATATAATAAAAACTGCAAATTTTCTACTTAGATTAGATTAGATTAGATTAGATTAGATTAGGAGGTGGATTGCATATCCTCTAAAACTGCAACCTGCTCAGATGTATTGTGTGTCCTCCGTCCATAGGTTAGAGCACGCTATCCAAGCCGGTCTGTTTTATCAGACTTCACAAGCTTAAAACCGGCTCCTTGGTATATCTTGCTGCTTTAGGTTTTTCTTTACCCAGCCTTGCAAACTGCAGACAACAAAGGGCTTTAGCAATAGCACCATATGTGTTCTGCGGTTTCTTCTTCCTCCCGGCAAAACCTACATAGATTTTCTTCTGCCAGGCCCATGATTTCCAGGTGTTTATTTAGTCTGCAATGACCTGTTAGTTGACCCACTGTTATTCTTACTGCTTTCCAGTTTTAATTCAGAAGGTCTTTTGTAAATTCAGGCAAGTAAGCCTTGATTAATATTTTTGCTTGACGCTGTCCTGGTGTTTCGCGTCCACCAGTCTTGTGATTCCCTCATAATCCATGATCTAATAGATGACCTTACTTGGCATGATGGAATAACTTTCTAGTTTATTTCAACAAGCACTTAACTAACTTTCGCCAGAATAAAGCTGTAGTACCTTATAATTTGGTAAAGATGGGTCCACATTTAATTCATTTTGAAAGCAGTACCGCAAAGTACACAAAAATGTCTAAGTAAACAAACCTTTTAGAAGGCAATAGCCTCTGACAGAGCCTGATTACATTTTTTCAGATAGTTACATAAAAACATTGCGAAAACACATATCACGTGCTTAAAAAGACATCCTCTAATTTTGCCTCTGTCCTGCCATAAAACCGGTGGCACCTGGTGTGGAACTCGTCGCTTGAATAATTTTTGCTGCAATAAATAATTCTTTACAAAAGGGCTTCTTTTCTTTATAATTTTTTGTATACTTTGCGGTATTGCTTTCAGAATTAAATAAATGTGGACCCATCTATATATGTACACTTGTATATTTTCTTGCTTTTCCCGTATTTTTGTTAAAAATTTCGGATATTCAATCGATGTATTTTAGCACAGAGAATTTTAAAATCCCAATAGAAAAACAAAAGCATAAAAAACAAGAGACTAACGCCATAAATATTAGGTTTTTAAATGGAACACTCTACTTATTAAATCATTTTTTGTTTTTATGGTCAATTCTAAGTGTTTTTCAATAGGAGTACTATAAGTTAATTTTTAACTGTTTTAAGTAATTGATGCTTAAACAGTCCCACTTTGACAATTAATATTTAATTAAAGAATTTAAGCCATCACCTGATATTTTAATGTAATTGAAATTTTAATTATCTATTTTAGATTAAATTGTAGGTTTTTTAAATCTTCTTTTTGCATTACATTTTCTTGACACTTGTAATATATTGTGACTATCTGTAGGTTTAAATCTAAAAAATAATAGCTATTTATGTATCAAGGGCGTTACTAGGACTATAATAGCTAGATTTCGACCTGATGGGCATTATAGTCCAGTAAAGCCCGTGGTGCATACAATGCTTTATGTTTTACCCAAAAAGAGTTTTTCAATGACTAATTACATTATTTATTCGCAATATAAAAAATTAGTCTGCACCTGTACCTGTATACGTAAGTAGATAATGACTGGTGTTAAGTTTGACTTTCATGTTTCTATCAGTTAGTCAGTTGGCATTTTTTATTTAACGATTTGCTCAAAATGGAAGAAATTCCACAAAATATAAGAAAAAAGGCCATAAAAGCGACCGAAAATCTTTTGCCAGTTAAATCAAGGCAACAGTATGATCGGGAGTATGGCATATTTGGTATCTGGAAAGATGCGAACGCAATTCTTAAAATAACCGAAACCGTTTTAATGGCATATCTTCAGAAACTGGTAAGTTATTGATTTTATTTTAATACATATGTTTAACAAACTTTTTGTATAAACTTGATCTTTATTGTGAGAGAAATAAAATTGGATAAGCAATAAAGATTCCATATTAGCGCATTAGGGCATTATAAGCGGGCATTATCATAATGCCCGCTTATAATGCCCTAGGTGTGATAGCAGGTATTATTGCTACCATAACATATTCCGTTTCTAAGGTATTACAGATCAATAATAGATGGGTAAAACATAAATAATTTTAAAAGACTAATACAAAATCTACTTAAAGGTAGAAATTTCAATGGTTTAAAGAAGTGGGTGGTGGGTAACCTGCATCACCTTTATTTTATATTGATGGTATAATTAATTATATAGTATGTAAGGCAATAGGTGATAGTTTAAGAGTTAATAATTCAAAAACAGTTAAAGATAAACTAATACTACCCTAATTGGAAACAATAAGAATTGAACATGTAACCCAAAAATGTTATAATAAATAGGGTGTTTTATTTTTTAAAAAGCAACAATCAAGACGTGGGTCTTTTGTTTTTGATGCAACTGGTTTTTTTAAACCGATTTTTAAATTCTCCGAGCTAAAATACATCGATTAGTAATCTTAATTTTCTTAAAAATACGGGGAAAATAAAAAAGCTATTTTTGCTTTTAAACGGAATACCTTGAATGTACAGGTTAGCGCCATTTCGTTTACCTTTGTATAGCGAAAACTAAAAGAAATGTAAAAAAACCTAATTGCAAAATTTTGTTTAAGATTTTTGAAACAAATTCAGTGGTGAGAGTAAGGGTACGTTTACAACCAATTTGGAAATTTCAAATTGACATTTAAACAATTGGTTAAACTTCACTTGTCAAATCCAAATTTTATAAATGAAATTTAACCAATTGTTTAAGTGTCAATTTAAAATTTCCAAATTGGTTGTAAATGTAGCATAAAGCATTGCTAACTTGATTCGTTTTGGAGAAGCAGGGTGTTTTTAAAATTTTGTCAACTTGGCCAGGCGCTTGTAACTTGCTTAATATTGAAGATGAAATAATAGAGTAAATAGGAAAGCTCTAGGTATTTTTACGTAGAATTCAGTGTCGTACATAAACATTTTCATTCACTTTAATCTTAAAGTTATAACTCAAAGTTGTTTTTTTCTTTTAATAAAACACCCTGTATATATTATTACCAATAAAAGGTCTTTGTAAAAGGCGTAAAAATGCCACTTTTAGTACATATAATTTTTCATAGTTTCGAAAATATAGTCATTGTGAAGAGTTAGATATTAATATAGCATATTTTTAATATTGGATTGGGGCGCCAAAAATCTCGTCCACTTTAATGCATCCAAAACACAATCATGTTCCTTGTGGCGAAAAGAGTCACAAAATACTCATCCTCTACTAATGAGCGGCCAAGTTTTACAGAGCAAAGACACCTTCAATCTTGTGGGCGTCACATTTGAAAGCAACCTTAACTGGCATAAACACATTGGATCTATAGCCACGCCAAAAAGCTTGGATTTCTCTTTCGAGCCAAAAAGTATTTTTCCCTTTCTAATTTATACACTTTATATGTGTCCCAAATCCGACCTCCCTTACAGTATTGTTCTCATATCTGGGGCATGGCTTCCCCCACAACCCTAAGCATTCTGGATTCTATTCAAAGAAGAGCTATTCGTCTCATTAATGATCCTTCACTTACAGAAGGGCTTCCCTCTCTTGCCCATCGTCGAGCTGTGGGGGATTTATCGCTTTTTATAGGTACTTCCATGGCTTTTGCTCTGAAGAATTGTCCAGTATAGTTCCTCTACTCACGGTTTCCAATAGAGAAACTCGTGGTTCCGCGCGTATGCATCCCTATACGGTCCAACTGGACAGACCCCGAACTTCCCACTTTGTTCGTTCTTTTATCCCTAGAGTTTCTAGAATGTGGAACCTGCTGCCCGCGGAGGTCTTTTCCTTCCCCCAAATCTTCAAGTTTTTAAGTCCCGTGTCAACAAACTTCCTCTTACCTCGCTTAAGACACCCACGGTACGTTAGTATTTAGGCTTTTAGTCTTTGTGATTTGTCCAAAGATAAAAAAAAATAAACATTTTGCATCCTGTTTCACTATTAAAAAGACATTTTAAAGACCCTAAGGAAAATACCACATTATACCCAACAATAATTAAATAATGAATCTTTAAAAACTAAAGCGATAAGAAACCTAAAAAGAAAAAAAGGAAAATTTATTTTCATTTACCAAGATTGCCACCTACCTGAAAAACTAATTTAAGCTTTATGAAAACTATGCATCAAGTAAATATTTTTAATTTTTTCTTATTTATGACTGCCTTAACTGCAGTTAATAAAGAGTTGTTTTAATATTGTTAGCATACATATATTAGAAAGTTTCTTATAAAAACTCATTATCTTTTTGACATACCACGAAGGTCTATGCCTAAATACCAGAGTACCGTGGGTGTCGGGTTATTAGATGTTTAACCCATTGTTCCCCTGTTCCGTCAACGTTGTCCAAGCACTGAAACATGCAGTTATGCATTTCACAGCACCTTTTAGACAACGCGGTAGTGCTTCCACAGTCGTTATTTTTAAATAACTACTACCTAAATATGTCTTCCCCGCTGGAAATCGAACCGGCGACCTCTGGCTTCGAAGATCAAAGCTCTGTCCACTAGGCCACGGGGAAGACATAAATTGGTTAGGAAAGTATTGAGATATTGAAAACTATGGGTGATAGAAAGATATAAAGATGGGAAAGTTGTCTGCTAGTTAACCGTTAATCTTATGCCGTTTTGATGGCGGCTGTATCTTGTATGATTTTAAAGTTATTTAAAAAAATTGTATTTTTGAAAAAGTGCTGCAACTTTTTTATTTTAAATATTTTCTAAAATTTGTAAAAATATTTTCCTACGACCACTTGTGAAAATAACAAATAGCACACTGGTTTCATGCATAGAAAATGCGTTATATCACACTAGTGTTGCAAAGTACTTTACAGCACTAGTGTTGCAAAGTACTTTACAACACTCATGTGATATATATTATGATGTCATTCTAATGACTGCTATTGGTTTTGCAAGTGACATATTTATTGTAGTGACAGTAAACAAAACTTTTTACTCACCTTAAACAGTAGAACACAAATTAGCAAAAATCATCTTATTAACGGTAAGTTACTACACAGTATAAGCTTTCTTCTAAAATTAAAAGAGTAATAATAAAATTTCCGAAACAATAAAAACATAAACAAAAATAGACATAACCACAAAAACCAACTTTCACTGACTGCTCGCTAAGTGGCACAGTGTTGTCAGGTAAGTAGATCAAATAAAACAAAACTCCTATTGATCAAATTCCTTTTTCTCTGTCTTCGTGTACCTAAACAACTAGTTAAATCTTTTTTTTTTAAATCCCTTAATTAAACCTGAGGCTAATACACACTTTATGACTCCACTTTCTTTTATCCACAACTCGTTTTACCAATTTTACCCCATCCAGCACCTCTTTTCACTCCCCGGTCCCGTAGGCTCGTTCTTTTATCCCTAGAGTTTCTAGGTTGTGGAACCTGCTGCCCGCGGAGGTGTTTCCTTTCCCCCTATTCTTCAAGTATTTAAGTCCCGTGTTAACAAACTCCCTCTTACCTCGCTTAAGACACCCACGGTACGTTAGTATTTAGGCTTTAGGCCTTCGTGGTTCGTCCAAAGATAAAAAAATAAAAATAAAGATGGGGAAAGTTGTCTGCCATTTAACCATTAATCTTATGCCCTTTTGATGACGGCTGTATCTTGTATGGTTTTAAAGATATTTTAAAAAATCTAAAAATGTGTATTTTTGAAAAAGTGTAAGTCTTTTGTTTTTCGTGCAATTGTTGTTTAATACGATCTTCAAATGAGCTAAAATATTTGCACTGTAATAATTGCACATTACGGTACCTGGTACCGTAATGTGTTACCTAGCAACGCTGTCATGTATCATTATAAATGTCCACGTGATCATTGTTGTTATGCCTTGATTAATGTCATTTTTGGATGCCAAAATGAAATTAAATCTTTAAATACTCATATATTACGCTATTTTCATTTGATATTAGGATATATAGGAATTTCTACTTGTACTTAAAATATATTTTCTTTACCAACTTTAGTTAATAAAAATGATTAGATTACCACAAAACAGATTTCTTATTACATTTTTTAAAGTATTTTGTTTAACTAAAGTTGGTAATTTCTATTTTATTTAAACCTACATCTAGCGTTACCTATTGAATATCATTTAGGAACTTCTACTTGTAAAATATATTTTTCTACCAACTTAAGTAAATAAAAATTATCATATTACTATAAAACAGACTTATTGTTTCATTTTTAAAAATATTTTGTTTTACTAAATTTGGTAATTTCCATTTAATTTGGACCTATCTAGCGTTGCCTATTTAATACCGTTTAGGAGCTACAACTAATATAATATTTTTTTATCAATTTGACAGTGACAAGCAAAGAATAATCATAGTTACCTATGATATGGAGAACAAGGCTGTTACCTACGTAATTTAAGTGACATAATTTAAAACTAACAACATGTTCTCCTAAAATTTTATAAATAATATTTATTCATTAATTTTTATACAGACAGTATGAAATAAAATATCATACGATACACGTCCGTTAGGTGTTATTACAGTACTCGTTTAAATTCCAGACTCGGCTCCTGCGTCGCGTCGCCTCGTCCGTAAACATCTCGTACTGTAATAAGTCACCTACCGGACTTAAAACGTAAAATACTATTATCTTTTAGGATATGCAGGTGCACCTTTCCATTAAAAATAAAAATAAATATCATAAAAACAAATAAACTAAGACACTTGTTACTATTAACAAACTTAAGCCATTTGTCTATGTAAAATCTAAAATCGCAATAGAGTATAGGGTGTTTTATTTTAAAAAAATGTAAATTTAATACCTCACACTTTTTAAAATACCCTGTAGCGACTAAAATAATTTACAATAAATGTTCCGCAGTTTAGTTGTTTTTAAAACCCTATGGTTATTCAGCTGCAGCCCGTGTTAAATGAAGTGGGCCACCCAGTATACCTAGTTTTATATTTAGCTATATAAAACTTACTTTTTATATGTGGGAGCTAAAAGGGTAAAATTTCCATATATAATATATCCATCACCACCCAAAGGCGTGTCATCTGGAATAAAAGATAAAAAAGAATTATTAATATTATTTTTTAAACTTGTTTAAACGTCAAAAAATAAAGATAAATTAAAGTAACATAATTAAAATGTGGAAAAGCATTTATAAGCAAAAGAATATACGTAGAATGAATATACGCATTTTTTCTGCATAAAAGCTTATACAGGGTGTCCGGAAAGGTATGGTCAAAAGTAATACAGGTGATGGTTAGTCGTTAGGGAGTTATTGTGCTTTAAAGTTAAAATTAAAAAAAACTTTTTCTTTCAAATATTACTTTTGAACTTTTGCCACAGTACGTATGATATTTGAGCAACTAAATAACCTTATAATAATACTTCTTTCCGTTTAGTAAGTCGAAATTATACAGGCTATGACTAATATTTTTTATTTAATGTATAAATTTTTAAATACAGACAAAAACATCCTTAAAATATATTACTCTTTTTAACTTTTTAATACGCTTTTATTAACTTGGGTTGTAACTATCTATCCATCTATCTATCTATGTAACGGAATCTTTGAGCCTAATTTTTACCAACTTCCAGCTATTCAATTTCTTTGAAACTTTGCACACGTATCAAGGACCGATGACAATGCAATAATTTAAAAACAGTATTCCGTTAAGTTCCAGCATTTTCCAGGAAAACCGGAAGAGTGAAAAATCGTACGTTCTGGCGGATGCGCCAGATTAGACAATTGAATAATCGAACTTGACAACATTTGCCGACGGGTTGGGGACCAGGGGCTCAATTCTGCTAAATTGAACTCATTCGTTCGCTGAACGTATTCGTTCCGGGAGCGTATAACCTTCATCTGTTTTTTTATAACGAACGAATAACCTTCACTTGTTTTTTAAAACAGGCGGTCATAAAACAGAAATCTGTATTACCATCTGACATCTGACAAAATTCACAGTCATAACATAACCTAAAATTCCTTTAATGTGAAATTAAAGTTGAAAAAATCAGTTAACTAAGCTATTAAAAACAAAGTATACACTTTAATAAAATTGAAATACAAGAAGCAAATAAATAATTAACATGGTCCTCCGCAGCCAGAATAATCATTCGTAAGCAAAATAGTTCCTAAATCACATAACCTATAACCAAAAAGGTTCGTGAAGCGATCTCCTGCAGCTCCGTCGGCGCAAAAGCGCAAAAGTGCGTGAAAGCGTTAGCCTGAAGCTCATTTGGAGTAAAATGAATATGTCAGTTGTCAAAATATAGATTGAAAAGAAAAACTATGAAAAATTACTTATTGCTTTGGAAAAGTAACTAACAAGTTATTGCATATAACTTTTATACCATCTTCCATTTATACTTTCTAAAAGAAGGCCTTTATTGAGTGTTAGGTACTTGTACCGAATGTTAGATTAGGACAAAGACTGGAAATGGAGATTAGCAAACTACATTAAAATATCACTTAAGGTAAGTAAACTAAAGTAAACACATATTTAGAAAAAAACATTTATGGTAAATTTCTTTTTAGTTTAAAAAGGTAATATTTTAAAAAATATTTGTCTTATTTATGCAAATTGGGTAATTGTTTCGAAAGTTGGAGCAACCCCCATTTTGACCAAATTTGATATACAGGGGCACAGAACTAAAAAATGAAAAATAAATAATAGTTTAAAAAAACTAAAAAACACGCTTTTATATGCAACCGAACTAAAAATTAGAAAATAATTTTTCATTAAAAAAAATATTGTCACTTCATAGTAAAAAGCGTGGGGTGCTTAATATATTAAATGTTATACTTATTATATTTGCCAATATCTATGAGGGAAAAGTTATGAAAAAATTGTAAAATGCACCCCACGCTTTTTACTATGAAGTGACAATATTTTTTTAATGAAAAATTATTTTCTAATTTTTAGTTCGGTTGCATATAAAAGCGTGTTTTTTAGTTTTTTTAAACTATTATTTATTTTGTAATATGAAGTAACATTATTTTGGCTTACTCTATGAGCCCTATTTCATATACCTTTTCAAATACCCTATATAATTTAGTTTTTATTTAAAGGTAAGTCAAATAAACGTATGTGTTTACCTGCTTGTTATTGTGAATGCCTCCTGTAATCCAAATATTAATTTTAACGTAATGGATTTGGGGTTTCAAGGTAGAATTACAGCAACCAGAATATTGTTGATTTGAAAGCAAATGTTAACTCGTGTGGAAAAAATATAATTAACAATTATTTTGCTCTCCTCTAGGCAATTTATATTGAGAAAAACCTCTGAACAAAAAATGTATTACATTGGTTTAAAAAGTCGGTGACCCTAGTACCACAATAAAATATGTATTTTATTGGTTTAAAAGCATGGTTACTTGCTAGGCTCAATACAAAGTTTCCAGAGTATAGATGAGGTAAATAACAGTGTTGTGTAAACATACATCAATTTTAGGCGTTCAACCAATTATAACCGCG
Organism: Listronotus bonariensis; assembly: GCA_014170235.1. NCBI lineage: Eukaryota > Metazoa > Arthropoda > Insecta > Coleoptera > Curculionidae > Listronotus > Listronotus bonariensis. The sequence goes on along the minus strand of JACEGR010002453.1, from coordinate 27,907 downwards.
GTAATAATTGGTGACAACTTTGACGTATAATACATTGTTTAAACGCTAACATAACAGATTGGTAAATACCGTTTTAGAGTTGGTTTTTCACCTAAAATTGATGATACCAATGATAATTGTAGCTTTACTATACCGGGTGTTGCTCCGTCGAGCGGGACATAGGGAATCCCATGTAAATTTTGAAGTAGTCAAATATTGGCTCCCTAATTATTTGAGAAAAAAATGCTATTAGGACTTATTGAAAAGCACAGTAAGTTCCACCCAAAATGAAAATTTGAGCATTTTTCAACCAACCAGTAAAGAGTAAACTGCTTAATACTTCTGCAACGTAGTATCTCATTATGCACCCTGTAGTCTAGAAATGAATAATAAAAACACCATATCGAATTATCAGTGACAATTTACATCATTAATTTATAATGTCATTGCCAAAACTGAGCAATTTTATACGGGAATTTCAAAAGAATCCTCGCATTTCATTTTAGTTTACAGCTAATTCCAACACATGCACTCACAGTTACTCAAGATAATAATAGTTATTTATTAGATAAGTGAGTTATATTACATATAAGTCACGCAAGAAAAGTTTAACAAGGGCGAGAGAGGTAATTTTCTTAAGTGACTTATATGTAATAACTCACGTGTCTAATACAAAATTTTATCCTAAACATGATGCCGCTAAAAAGTTCCTTAAGAATAATTTTTGATACATTGGCGCCCATAGCTCCCAGTCTATTAGTTTCTATAATTACCAATTATCCTTATACCTTGATGCGTTTTCTCCTGTGTAGGCGTCCCCTCTCAGTAGGGATGTAGTGAATAGATAGCAAATACCACACAGAATAGACTCACTAATTAAAGGTAGCAGTGGCTCTTGAACATAATTTAACATTCCACGCTGTCTTTAGTTTGGTTATAATTGAATTGCGAATTTTAAGAGAGTATTCAAGTCTAGATATGAAAAAGTCTATTTCTTGTTATATACAGGGTTAGTAAAAAGTACCGCAACTCTTAAATATTTTTAAAACCGCTACATTTACCTGTTTTTTTTTTAAATTGATTTCGACATTGTTTTCAGAATTCCCAGTTTTGTGCTACGGATATATATATTTTTTAAAGTTAAATTGGGCGGATCAAATTTGGTAGGTTTTTAAATTTTTAAAATTCTGTCCCTATTAGTTGCCGAGTTATAATACACTACACCTCCATCAAAGAAAATGTTAATAGCGCCTAAATATCTTTAAAACGGCTAGAGCTGTCTTTACAAAGTTTGGTATTTATGGGTTTTTGACATGCCTAATTGATCAGTGATATTAGCATTGTTGTCAAATTTGAATAAAATTGCGGTTGTGTCATATCTTGGTAACTAGTAAAGATTGAATTTTGGAAATTTGGAATCTCACTTAAGTCGGTAAACTTCTTTTATTGCAACTAAAATAAATAGTTAAAATACCAAAAATTTAACGTGTAGCGCAAAACTAAAAAATCTGGCAACAATGACAATATGACTGTTCAATTCTACTTTCCCAGAAACCTTCAAATACCAAAATTTTTAAAAGCAGCTTAAGCCGTTTAAAAGATATTTGAGCGCATCTTAACTTTTTAGCTATAGTGGTATTGTCATATCTTAGCAACTAGTAAACTACGGAAAACCCCAAAAATCGCTAAATATCGAAAAATGAAAGTGGTGTGTTTCACAGTATATTTCAAAATTAAGCCTGACGGAGCAAATCAGTCTGCGGATTGGAGTTTAGGATATTAAAAAACATATTAAAAACTTGGTGTGGTTAAAAGTACTAACCACTTTTTTATTTTTGTGTGCCGCTGTAATTAAGGGCGGCAAAACTTAATAGCCTTCGGGCGGCAAATATGTAAATCTGCCACTGTACACGACGTTTCGAAGGGTGCCTATCTCCAACCATTTTCAAGAGAAGAAAGAACTAAAACTAAACTCACGAAACTACGTCATATATAGTATTCTTTGCTTACCGAAGCTTGACCGATTTTTATGGTTTAGCAACGGCTTCCAGGTATTTGGAATGTCGATACTAGGCATGCCAAATACGTTCTTGTATTACGAACGTATTCAATTGTAAACTAACTCACTTTGTAAAGCTACCTACTGAGTTTAAATATATGGTAAGAAAGATCATTTACCCGTCAGTCTAAATGTGATAGACAATGATTCAATAGTGATACTTAAAGAATATCGGACTTCCATTGTCTTTATTTTATTATTCACACAACGTTTCGGACAGTCCTATATCTGTCCGTTTTCAAGTGTAAACTAACTCACTTTGTAAAGCTACCTACTGAGTTTAAATATATGGTAAGAAAGATCATTTACCCGTCAGTCTAAATGTGATAGACAATGATTCAATAGTGATACTTAAAGAATATCGGACTTCCATTGTCTTTATTTTATTATTCACACAACGTTTCGGACAGTCCTATATCTGTCCGTTTTCAAGATGTAATCTAACCCACTTTCTAAAGCTACCTACTGAGTTTAAATATATGGTAGGAAAGATCATTTACCCGTCAGTCTAAATGTGATAGACAATGATTCAATAGTGATATCTTAAAGAATATCGGACTTCCACAATGTCTTTATTTTATTATTATTTACCCGTCAGTCTAAATGTGATAGACAATGATTCAATAGTGATACTTAAAGAATATCGGACTTCCATTGTCTTTATTTTATTATTCACACAACGTTTCGAACAGTCCTATATCTGTCCGTTTTCAAGTGTAAACTAACTCACTTTGTAAAGCTACCTACTGAGTTTATATATGGTAAGAAAGATCATTTACCCGTCAATCTGAATGTGGCAGACAATGATTCAGTAGTGATACTTAAAGAATATCGGACTTCCATTGTCTTTATTTTATTATTCACACAACGTTTCGAACAGTCCTATATCTGTCCTTTTTCAAGTGTAAACTAACTCACTTTGTAAAGCTACCTCTGAGTTTATATATGGTGAGAAAGATCATTTACCCGTCAGTCTAAACGTGATAGACAATGATTCAGTAGTGATACTTAAAGAATATCGGACTTCCATTGTCTTTATTTTATTATTCACACAACGTTTCGGACAGTCCTACATCTGTCCGTTTTCAAGTGTAAACTAACTCACTTTGTAAAGCTACCTACTGAGTTTATATATGGTAAGAAAGATCATTTACCCGTCAGTCTGAATGTGGCAGACAATGATTCAGTAGTGATACTTAAAGAATATCGGACTTCCAGTGTCTTTTATTTTATTATTCACACAACGTTTCGGTCAGTCCTACATCTGTCCTTTTTCAAGTGTAAACTAAATAAATTCCTATCGCTACTTACAATTATTAGTTTATATAGTCTGGTAGAGCACACACTTGTGATTGGGTTCAATCAAGCATAAGATTGTTTACCTAGGACGCCAGCATTGGTGCGCTTTAAAAATGGTTTCCAAATAGTGGGTATTTCCACACTTGGTTTCAATGGACGTACATTCTGCCTAAAAGTAACCTACTTTTTAAACATAGAATTTTTAAAGACGAACAGCCTCCTCTATCTATCTATCTTTTTTGTTTTATGGCTCTGATACTAAGTCAATTCTGCCAGTTCTCCTGTTCCGGTGATATAAGCTATTGCTTATAAGCTTTCCCTGGCTTTGTCTGTGGAAAATCTGGATAATCGAGCTCGAAAATCCCAGACTTTCCTAGCATATAAATAAGAAACACTTCAAACAATCGACAACAGCGATGAACTTCTGAACATGCATAAATTCTGGCTGTCAAGCCAAGGGCTACTACTGGTATCGCGCATAACCGTCACTTTCACCACTAACGTTTTTCCGCAAGTCATGCGCACCTCCTCGACCATACGAAGACACCATGTGCTAACACCAAAACGTAAAACTTCAGGCTTAAGGAATCTTCACTCACAGCGCTTAGCCCCAGAAGAAAGCAGCCCCAATTTAGCGTAAATCTGTTCTTGATCCCCCAGGGTACAGCAACGCCCATACGACTCCTTCAGCCGCCTACCCGGGAAGTCTATGTAGACTTCTACGTAAACGTGAACCGCACTACTCGAAGACCACGAAAGAGGGAACCACCTCCTCGTTTTCAAGTTTACAAAAGATTACAAACTTTAAATTTTATTTTAAAGTAATATTTTCTTACAAAATTCCGCAATTCAAAACTTTTATTTAAAGTTTTAAGAGTATTAGATAGCCAAACTTTTATTGGGGTCATAATGCGTCTGAAATTTAAGAAGTTTTATTAAAAACTTTTGTCAAACGCCATAATGCATTTTATATACGTACAGGGTGGGCCGTTTATCTTGGGACACTACCTTATCTCAGAAACTATAGCAGATGGAGCCAAAAGTTAAATACAAAAGTTAATGGGGGTGTTACAAACCTTTAATTTATTTAAATGTTGTATATACAGGGTGTTTCATTATTCATGGGCGAGTATCAACGTTCTTATTTTAAATGGAACATCTGGTATATTATTTTATTTTTGAATTCTGCACGAAATTCTAGACATATCTTGTGTATAATGTCCTATACCTAAGTCTAACCTTTTTGACATTTTTAATTTTTAATGCGAAAAATGACGTTTGCAAGCCGTAAAATATCTGCCAAATTTCTTCATTCGGAAGCATTTATTGTTTCACTTCAGTAAGCTTTGTTGTAGACAAAGGACTGAAATAACGATTTTATACGCAATTTCGATAATTGATTATAAAATTTGATTGAAAATAAAATTTGAAAAACTGCGAAAAACGTTTTTTCTTAATGGAAACTACCTATTTCTATATTCTTGTCCTATTTAGCATTAAAAATTAAGGCAATTTTGTATAAGGTTGTCCATGCCTAATATTTTTACATTTTAAAATATTTCCATTTAAACATTCGTCTATCACAAATAATATACTGCTGCAGTAGAAGCAGTTAGTGTGAGGTGGCCATGACAACAAAAGACGCGTTCAAGGAGACAGCGTTCTAGCACTTGTTTTGTTCAAACGCCGTTATGGCCACCTCACACTTTCTGCTTATACGGCAACAGAATATTATTTGTGATAGACGAATGTTTAAATGGAAATATTTCAAAATGCAAAAATATTAGGCATGGACAACCTTATACAAAATTGCCTTAAGGGGGATTTCTTTTTTTAATCTGGGACTGAAACCCCAAAATTTTGGAAATTCCAGGGGATTTAGCAAAAGTTACATTACTTTTTAATTTTAATAGTTTTTTAGGTATATCCAAAATTTGGAATACGAAATATATCGTTACGGCTTTTCTAAAACCTGATAATGTTTAGCTTTCATAATGAACATTTTGGCAATAGCTTTAGAGGCATTAATCAAGCACACACACATAAACTATTTCTCTGTATATTTTCTTTAAATTTCAAGACGGTATTTTTATCTTTTAAAATTAATATTTTAAAGCCTTAAATAAATACTTCACAGAATTTGTAACCTAAAACCCATTAACAAATCTATAGTTACATAGACTTATTTTGCAAAACAAAAACAAGAATATATGTATCTTTGTTTACAGAGGTACTTGACTTTAATGCTGGATTAACTTATTTTTATTTTATGTCAATTCGTCACTAAAATAATGGCATATTTTCTAAAATTAAATCATAACGGCATAGTTATAAAGAGGATGATTTGTCTTTTAAAAATTAGAAGGCTTAGATTTTTTTGTTGCAATATGGCTGTGCTGCAAAAATTAAACTTATTAAGTTTAAATAAATAAAACATGTATAAACTGCTAATTTGGAAAAAATTTTATATGGTCGTAGAAAAATATAGTGTGTAACACATGCATACAGTGCCTTTTTTACTCATGGGATTGCCGCACTTGCCTAATGGCTGTCAAACTTCTCATTCGTAAAAAAAATATTAATTTATGCACTTATTACATTATTATTGTTCATTTTTAGTTCAAAACAGGCAATAAAAAAAGGATTTGTAATTTAATACCGCACTTTAAAAAATAACTTAATGGTGTAATGTTAATTTTTCCATTGACGTAATTTGCAGTTGCTTTTTTAACTTAATTTGATCTTATAATTTATTACAGATTTGCCATTAAAACGTAGATATACAGGGTGAGCTCAAAGTTGGATCATTAATCTTAATAGAAGATTTTGGCTAAGACAAAATTTATTTAATGTATATGTAGTATACAGGGTGTTCATTTAAAATCTTTCCACTCAAGTTAGCCTCGAAACGAGACAGATTTGAGAAAATCGCCGAAACACGTCAAGATATTTATTGAGGGGAACGTTTATTACAAAAATTGAAGGCGCCACTTTAACTCCTTAACCATCAGGCCATCACCCCAAAATTCTTAAATAGATGGCGGGTCGAGTGATACATCATTTTAAAGCTCCTGACGTGTATTTTATAACGCTAGAATATGAAGTCAATATCTTTACCTATTACAAAATGGCGGTACTTTAAACATTACCTAAATACCTGATTTGGATGGCCATATTTCCGAAACTAATAAAGTTAGATGTACCTATTGTGGTGTTTTCTTAAAGCTCTTTTAAAGGTCTTTTTAATGGTGATACTGGTAGTAATATACAGGGTAGAAGAAAAAGTATATATTTTTTTTATTTAAGAACCCTGTATATTATTTTACCATTAAAAGATCTTTAAATGAGCTTTAGGAAAATAGCACATTAAGTACATCTAACTTTTAGTTTCGGACCATCCAAATCAGGTATTTAGGTAATTTTTAAAGTACCGCCATTTTGTAATAGGTGAAGATATTGACTTCATATTCTAGGGTTATAAAGTGTTCATCAGGAGCTTTAAAATGATGTATCACTCGACCCGCCTTATCATTTAAGAATTTTGGGGTGGTGGCCCTGGTGGTTAAGGGGTTAAAGGAGCGTCGTCCAATTTTTTGTAAAACGTTCCCCCTCAATAAATATCTTGACGTGTTTCGGCGATTTTCTCAAATCTGTCTCGTTTCGAAGATAACTTGAGTGGAAAGTTTTCAAATGAACACCCTGTATGTATGTATACATGAGTCCACAAATATTTGTTCTTAAGAAACAGAGTGGTAAACTTTTCAGATATTTTGAAATATTTAAAAATACTAAGTTTTTAAATATCTGTAAAGCTTAATGTAAACTTTATTTTATTTAGTATTTATTGTTTAAACAAATTATTATTTGGCTTTTCTCCAGAATAAAGATTATTTAATAAATATTTTTAAAAACTTAAACTTTTTATACATTACGACAAGCTATTCCGCTATTGCAATAATATAAAAAAATAAAGATTACTTTTAAATAAATAAATTCACAAGGAATTATTTATTATAATCTTAAGATATACAGAGTACGACAAAACGTATGATTTTTTTTTAAATGCAACACCCTACATAATGTTTCACTATTAAAAGAATCCTTCAAAAACCTTTTAAAAATATTACATTTCATATACCTATCTTAATTAGTTTCCAAAATATGGCCATGCACATCTAAAGAATAATTTTTAACAACCATTAGAAATGTAATAAACTTATATTTCCCTTACTTTTTATTTTTTAACGTATTAAACAAGTAAAAACACTATTTTGTTAGGATGATTCTATAGTATTAGTATCTTTTATCAAAATTCTTTTTCTCTAAACAGGGAAAGACAAAAGTATTTTTTTAAAATGCAACACCCTGTATATTAAATCACCATTTAAAAAATTATTTGAAAAGCGTTACAAAAATACCATATTTTATGGGTCTGTCTTTAATGGTTTCGGAAATATGCCCGTAAATAAAATTATTGCGCAATTATTGTTATTCTATAAGGGGGTTTACAGACGATCAATATTATTGGGCAAAATATTGTACAGTTACATTGCTAGTCGTCCCCAAACAGTGCAATATATTTATGCAAAGACTATATTTAATATATTGCACAATAACTAGTTTTGTTTGGTAACTACCGGTTAAAACATGGATAAGAAAAAAGTAGCTGCTTGAAACATGTTTGAAAATAGGAAAAACCTTTATTTCTTTCTCTATTGCTTTTCAGCCCATATTTGTGTATTTTTTTTGTAAAAGAAATACTCTTTCGTATTTGAAAACTGAAATAATTGTGCAATATTACCCACACACGGCACAATAAATCACTATTGCACAATAAAAATCAAACTGTTTTTAATTGACACAATATATTGTAAAAGCTCTCAATATAAACCACAAACGGTCAATAATATTGCTTAATAATATTGATTATCCGGGGGCTGCTTAACCTATCCACCTAATTTGTGTTTAAGAAATGGATATTCAATGTTAAAAGAAATTTACTCGCACTGATTTTTATCTTTCAGAAAAACCTATAACCATGCTTTGTAAAGCGCTGGTGTTATCCCATTTTAAGTTGGCTGATTATTTATTTATTTACGGTCCTTTTTTGTATAGTCTGAATTCTCCTAACAAATAGTAAAGCAATAAATAAATTAAAGGTAATGGAATTCCTCCTCAATAGCCTCGTTTAAGAAAAAAGTGCGATCTACTTTGCCTACAAATTAAATATATAACAACCGCATTAACCCTCCCCTTCCTCTTTTACCCCTTAATCCGTTTTTGGCTCTTTGTCTATATTTTCCCTTTTCTTTCTTTATCTCTGTCTCTTGATATTTTTTTATTTACCTTTCTTTTTTAGTTTTCTAATTATTTTTGTTACATAAAACATTTTTATTTTCAGCTTAGTTTTTAAGCTTAGTATGTATATATATATATATATATATATATATATATATATATATATATATATATATATATATATATATATATATATATATATATATATATATGTATATATATATATTTTATAATTTTTTGGCTCTAGGAGCTGCTTCTATATGGGGCAAGCTGATGGTAGCCCTTTATTCCAAACAAATTTCTTTTATTGTAAATTGTATGAAACTGTTTCTTTTTCTTTTTTTTTTTTGGAATAAAAAAACCATTAATTATTATTAATAATTAAAATTTACACTTTATTCTCTAGATTTGGATGACCATATTTCCGAAACCAATGAAGATAGCTATATCAAATGTGGTATTTTTGTAAACCTCTTTAAAAGAACTTTTAATGGTTGTATAATATACAGGACGTTTAAAAAATTCACATTTTTGTCCTACCCTGTATATTTTAAGAGATATTAAAAATCTAAATATTGATTTAGAAACTACAAAATTAACATAAGAAACTAATATAAATATTTATTTTGTAGGATAACAAATAAAAAGTTAAGGGTGGCTTAAATTTATATCTTGACACCCGGCACATTAAAACAGTCAAGAATAGAACATTTAATGTATTTAAGTAAAGTGAAACACCCTGTAAACAAAAAAATCACATGAAAAACTTTAAAAGAGCATTAAACAAAAACCAAAACAGGTATTTCATTAAAAAAAACATAAAATATTTTAAGTCATCAATCAACGCACGTTCTGTTCTTTTGAATACAATATTCATTACGTCTGGCATAGTTTGTTGTTTGGAAATACAATGCCTAATAAGCGTATGCTTTTGCTTGTGCCCAAATATTATTTACAAAAAAAAAAATATAAGTCATTGGAAGATGAGACAAAAACGAGTATAATGAATCATTACAAAACAGTTCCAAAGTTTACCGGGCGTCATGTTATATACAGGGTGTTTTCTAACAACGGTACGAAAAGAGGTGTGATTTCTTATTTTATTTTATGAAAAAAGTTCCTATAAAAATATGTTCGGAGTTGCTTCCTTACTGAGATATAGGGCGGTAAAATTTAGGAAAAAAATCAGTTTTTTTGTGAATATATTTTTTTTTAATTGACCGGAAAATTGAATTTTCCACTCAATTTTTTAAGCGGAAGATGCTATTTTACAGGACTAATTTACTTTCCGGTCCCTAGTTTACTTTCCGGTCTCTCATTTGCTTTCCGGTCCCTGATATCAAACAATCCTGTTAGCCATGACAAAAATTGTCAGAGTTCAATTGTTACTATTTGACAGTTCAAGATATTGTAAAGTAAAGAAAGCATCATTTTGCCAAAATGGAGTCAGACATGGAAAATCCAGATGAAATAATTGAAGCAGCGTCCTTATTGTCGTTTAAATATAACACTAAAAATTTACACAGTTTTTTTCTGGTCAATTAAAAAAAATTATGTACGATACTCGACCGGAAATAATTTTACGGGTCTCCTCAAAACTACAGGACTCGCCTACGGCTCGCCCTGTAAATGTTTTTCGTCGACCCGTAAAATACCATTTTCCGGTCTAGTAACGTAAATAGCTATTACATGCTTGTGCCGATTTAAATAACATTAAGTACATTTATTTAAAACAATAAGGCGTTTATTTAGTCCTAACCAGATTGTTAATATTGGGTTCAGTGGCGTCTTAGTGGGTACCACATCTGACTTTTTCTAAAGTTTTTATATATTTTTAATTTTCAAAATTAATGGAAAAATTAATTAATTCACAAATTCTTAGGTACTTAAAAAAACACAAAATTTTGCATGACAGGCAGTATGGATTTCGCCACAAAAGATCTACAGCAGATTTTCTTTCCTTCGTATCACACTGCTGGAATAAGTCTTTTGAGTTTCTAGGTGAGTCCCAGATCGTTGCTCTTGATGTATCCAAAGCTTTTGACCAGGTCTAGCATGCCGCACTTCTCAATAAACTTCCCTTCTATAGTCTTTCAACTAAACTCTGTACTTGGCTCTCTAGTTATCTATCTGATCGTCGTATATCAGTTATTGTGGACGGCCATTCTTCAAGCTTTCACCAAGTTAATGCTGGAGTGCCCCAGGGCTCAGTTCTGGCACCAACATTATTTCTTCTTCATATCAACGACCTTCCCTTGTCCACAACTAATTCCATTCATAGTTTCGCCGACGATAATATCCTTCACTCCAGTTTTCAGGTTCCTAAACCCATCAGGAAACCTGACTTGGAAAACAAACGCAGAGCGATGCAGATATCTCTTTCGCAGGATCTTAATTTAATATTGGATTGGGGCCCCAAAATCTCGTCCATTTTAATGCATTCAAAACACAATCATGTTCCTTGTCGCGAAAAGAGTCATCCAATTCTCATCCTCTACTTATGAGCGGCCAAGTTTTACAGAGCAAAGACACCTTTAATCATGTGGGCGTCACATTTGAAAGTAACCTTAACTGGCATAAACACATTGTATCTATAGCCACGGCAGCTTCAAAAAGCTTGGATTTCTCTTTCGAGCCAAAAATTATTTTTCCGCTTCTAATTTATACACTTTATATGTGTCCCAAATCCGACCTTCCTTGGAATATTGTTCTCATACTGTTTGGTACAGACAATTAACATGTAAAGGTAACAATCATAAATAAATTAATTATTAGTTATTTAAGTATTATTAATTGTAGCAGACCTATGCTGGCAGAGGTTGTTCACTTGTATTCACCACATTAAAATCTGCCTAGAAAATATTATTTCATTCAATTAACAGATGAGGGTTTTTTTTTAATGCCGTGTCTTAGACTATTAAATGGTCGTTCCGGCAAGATCCGGCATCATGGCTAACTACATTATACTCACTCGTACTTAACAACATTGTTAGAATAGATAAATACTAAACTATTCATTTTTAAAATATACACTTTTTTACAAACTTACTCTTATTTTAAATGCTTAAAATAATGCGGTAATTAAAGCTAAAAGTTTCCATTAAAAAAATTGACTTTTAAGGTTTTTGTCGATATATTTTTTAACGATTAGCTGTAACCCACATTTATTTAATAATTGTTAAAATTTTAATGCAGTCTTATAAAGAAGGTCTTTCTCTATATGGAATCCAACCCCAATTCATATGAAAGGCTTTTGTTTAGAACAAATGGATTGTTATGTAATGCCTTGCGAACGTTATAAAGACTTTATAAATAAAATGGTTTAGAATTTTACGCAGAATCTAACAAATTAATAATATACAGGGTGTTCATTTGAAAACTTCCCACCACGGATTTATCGAAAACCACTGATTAAAAGAAAAACGCCAAAATACGTCAAAAGGTTTGTCAAGGGGGACAACTGTCTAACCTAAAATTACTTCACCCCCTTTCACTCTCTGCCCCCAGGGCCATCCCTTAAAATTTTAAATGGCAAGGGGTATCGAGTAATAGCTTATTTTAAAGGTCCTTTGAAATCTTTTATTTTGACGTTTCATAAGACCACAGAATACATCCTAACCCACGATCTCCCTCCATGTGGCATCGTCTCCGACTCCCTAAACTCCCTACTCCTCATAAAATCCCCACAGCCAAGACTACCCCTCCTTAACCTGATCTTCTACAATCTCGAAAGACTCCTAATTCTGAATAAGAGAATCAATTTCATCTGGGTGCCAAGCCATGTGGGCATTGAGGGTAATGAAAAAGCAGATCATCTGGCCAAAAACCCCTCAAATACATCTTACTCTCGCTACTCTTTCTCGCTGACAGACTCAAACAAATTCACAGATAACGTAATCAAAGACTCCATACAACTAGAGTGGGACCTGCTCGATGAGCCCAACAAACTACATGAAATCAAAGAACTCTTCTTTGACAAAACCGACCTGTCTACATACTCTAGCAGGCATCTGAAAACCATGGCTAGATTAAGAATGGGACACACAAGACTGACCCATGGCTTCCTAATGGACAAATCAGACCCCCCACATGCCCCGACTGCCAAACTATTCTAACAATCAAACACATTTTTGAAGATTGCCCCAAATACAAAAGACCGCTCATGACTTATAACATCACTGGTTCACTAAAGGAAATACTTAACTACAAAAACACGCTAAAAATTCAGTCCTTTTTGAAAGACGCAAACCTAGAAGACAAAATATAAAAGCCCATTCCTGGACACTAAAAAGCCCAAGAGGCTGATGTGTCCTAAATTAATATCTCTCTCCTTTAATCGGTCGATTCGTTTTCGAGAAAACTAGAAAAATCTTTGTTTATCTTAATTTGTTCCGATAGAAAGTAAAAACATGAAAATATCAGTTTTTATTTCTATAAGTGTTAAATAACTGTCAAAAATGCGCAACATCCCTATTAAACAACTGCGATTTTGTTTATCCTTGTCAAAATGTCAAAAATGTACGCGTCTGAGAAGCGAGCAATCGAATTTTTCGAAAGAGCAAAAAGTCTTATTTTTTCATTCTCTATCCGAATACAACATTAGTTTTTCGAAATTCAAAAAAAATTATTACTCGTTCGCTTCATTTATGACAGCTGAAGAGTAAAAAAATTTTTCTCCGATTTTCCTGAAAATTTTATTCAAAGGGGTTGTAAACCGTGCCGATTCGATCCCGCGAATCCAAATTGTGGATTTCGAAAAAAAATGTTGGTAACTTTTTTCTGAGCCACCCTGTATATTTTAAAATTACATTTTCTTTATAATGACGTCACGATCTATCGAAAAGGTCCTATACATGTTTGCTCTATCTCGAATAATAAAAAAGTTTTACAAATGACAGCCATCAAATTTTGACATTTCGACTATAATGTCAAGAGTGAAAAAGTGAATATTTTTCGATTTTACATAGGATTGCTTGGTTTTTTTCGATTTTTTTGTTACTTTCTCGCGTCGTTTATGTAAGTTTTACCGACCGATTTAAAAAAATCAAACGTCAAAATAAAAGACTTCGAAGGGCCTTTTAAACAAGCTATTACTCGATACCCCTTGCCATTTAAAATTTTTAAGGGGATGACCCTGGAGGGCAGAGGGTGAAAGGGGGTGAAGTAATTTTAGGTTAGACAGTTGTCCCCCTTGACAAACCTTTTGACGTATTTCGGCGTTATTTTCTTTTAATCAGTGGTTTTCGATAAATCCGTGGTGGGAAGTTTTCAAATGAACACCCTGTACAAAGTGATCTATACAGACTGTCCACGGATGGAGTTAACAGGAGGACAAATGGACCTCAAAATTTCTGTTTTCGAAAAAATAATTCTTTATAAAAAATTTTGCTTGTGAGAAAATGAGGTTGACAAAGAAAAATGTTTATTTTGTAAACAGGATTCGCAAAAACTTAAAAACATGATTTTACTCTAAGAGTAAACAACCTTTATTTTTTATTTTTAAGCAAAACATTATTTAAAAATATTATTTAGAATAGCATCTTGAATAACTTTATTGATGTTACAGGGGTATCAAAAAAATTTATGAAAGTAATTTTGAAGTTTATAAAAATTATTTATTTTAAAATGACATAAAAACTTTTATAACTTTCCTTTTCAAACACCTGCTTACTCCAAATTTCCACAAAACACAATTTTTCAACTGTAGACGCCAGTTTTCGCCAAATTTGGGAGTTCAATAAAATTTTGTGTTATTGTTTTTGTCGATTAAAAACACTACTCTAAATACATTTTTTCAATTAAACTTTGCTTAAAAATAAAAACTAAAGGTAGTTTACTCTTAGAGAAAAATCATGTTTTTAAGTTTTTGCCAACCCTGTATATAAAATTAACATTTTCTCTTCGTGAAGCCCATTTCTTTTGCAAGCAAACATTTTTATAAAAATGTTTTTTTCTCGAAAATGAAAGTTTTGGTCCATTTGTCCTCTTGTTAACTCCATTCGTAGACAGTCTGTATACAGTGTGTCCCAGAATAGGTGTTACAAAGAACAAATGGACCAAAAATTTTTGAATTTTTAAATATCTTTTTGGGAAAACTGGTCGCATAGTCCAAAACTGATTCATACAAAATTTTACTTCTATTTGTAATATACAGGGCAAGTTATAACTAAAAATAGGAAAAATGACGAAGAGTAAAAAATAAAGTACCTTTTTTTAAAAAAATAGGGCAAAATTCTATAAGTAAATGTCGTAGAAATTACATTTTTATGAATATTTAAAGTTAAGGAATTAATGTAAAAAAATAAGTTTGTCAATTCTTTACATTATGGATTAACAGTTTTTAAAATACTTGGTTTAAAGCAGCAAAAAGTAAAAAAATATATTTTAAATTAATAATTTTTTAAAAATTTTGTTTTTTCTTGCCCAATATTTAAGTTGTAATGGATAATGAAACAAATTGAAATTACATATTTTTATTACTCTCAGGCTAAAGCAAAAAAATTTATGAAGTACCTTTATTTCAAAAATTAAATTTTTGGTCCATTTGTCCGCTTTGAAACCCCATCTGTGGGCAGTCTGTATATTAAAATTTTAATATTTATACGATTTCACGGTCCTACGAAAAATAAATTATCCAACACATGTATTAAGTCTTTTTCTTTTCTTTTAGGAATTCTTGAAATTAACGGTAACATTTTTAAAAAGCTATCTCCGATTAAAAAAAAACTTCAAAGTTACGGTATTTTTGTCTTTGGATGTATTATAAAACTAATAATAAGTTTATTTAAAAATAAAATTAGAGCTTACCTAAAAATCATAGCACCAAACTTATTATTATAAAAATAAATCTTATAAACAACCGCACTGTAATATTCACGGACCGCCAATAATAAACAGTTTTTAAATGTATTTTGAAGCCCCATAGTCGAGACCAAACATTTTTTTAAATATTTTATTTACACCAAAAACGTTAAAAAATCGCGTATTGCAAAGTTTTCAAAAGTTGAAAACTATCCCACACCACTCCACTCTCGATTCGTTGTCAGTTTAACGGAAGTTTGGAGCGCACTGAGGTTTAGACGCTCATTTATGCGTCGGGACGCTTTGCGAACGCATGTCGACGCTCGAGGATACATTGGCGCTTTATTAGCTGCAAGAGACGAATTTGATATTTAAATAAATAATAGTTTGAAATAATTAATAGTTTAAAAAACTAAAAAACACGCTTTTATATGCAACCGAACTAAAAATTAGAAAATAATTTTTCATTAAAAAAATATTGTCATTTCATAGTAAAAAGCGTGGGGTGCATTTTACTATTTTTTCATAACTTTTCCATCATAGATATTTGCAAATATAATAATTATAACATTTAATATATTTATCACCCCACGCTTTTTACTATGAAATGACAATATTTTTTTTAATGAAAAATTATTTTCTAATTTTTAGTTCGGTTGCATATAAAAGCGTGTTTTTTAGTTTTTTTAAACTATTAATTATTTTTCATTTTTTAGTTTCTGCTACTCTTGACAAAATGGCGAAAAATTTTTTAATGAACAAGAGTGGCAAATTTTAAAATTTTTCCAACAGATTGCAACTCACTAAAAAATTTCTTCTTCATTAAGTAGCAAAGTTTGAAATTTTGCCAACAGATGGCAATCCAGGCAATGTTTGGACCGTTGCCAACATATTGCAACCCACTAAAAATTTCTTCTTCATTTAATAGCAAAGTTTGAAATGTTGCCAACAGATGGCAACCTAGGTGTTGTTTTTATAATATAATGGAATTTTTTTCCTGGCGATCCAAAAAAGATAACGGGATACTGTTTGCAGATTATTGCATTGTCATGTTTCCTTAATACGTGTGCAAAGTTTCAAAGAAATCGAATAGCTGGAAGTTGGTTAAAATTAGGCTCAAAGATTCCGTTACATAGGCAGCCAGATAGATAGATTGATAGATAGATAGTTACAACCCAAGTTAATAAAAGCGTGTTAAAAACTAAAAAACACGCTTTTATATGCAACCGAACTAAAAATTAGAAAATAATTTTTCATTACAAAGAGTTTGTATTACAGTAATAAAAGGTCAAACAATGAATCATAATTATATACCTTAAAATAGAATTATAATAAAATTTAAGATAATAACAGAATAATTCACTTCAGAATAAAAGCGCGGGGTGCTTAATATATTAAATGTTATAATTATTTCGTTTGTAAATATCTATGAGGGAAAAGTTATGAAAAAATAGTAAAATGCACCCCACGCTTTTTACTCTGAAGTGAATTATTCTGTTATTATCTTAAATTTTATTATAATTCCATTTGTGTGTTTCCCAATTGCAAAATTTTTTTAAGGTATATTTATAAGCTTTATGCAAAAGAGTTCATGAGAACATAGGTCCGGAAATGCATGGTTTCCATGATACAGGGTTTAAACTTAAAAAAATCGTATTTTAAATAATATTTTAAATAACTTTTAACAGATGTTAATTAAATTTTAGTGTTGTAGTATTAGAGGGCTAATTTATCCCTAACTCGATTAAAGGTATAAGTCCAGTGGTGTTTTAAGCGGCATCTAAATATTTCTGACAAAAAAATGTATGCCAGTTAGTTTCTTGTACTTTTTATATTTTATTTAAATTAGTTCATAAAAATAAAGTTTTTTTTCTTTTTATTTTTTTCACGTGTCTTGCTTAGTTTTGAAAAATATAAATAAAATATTCTTTATTGCATATCCCTAGACCACCCAAGAAACATAGAGCCGGGTATGTATATTTGTGTTAGACATATTTGTTAAGGTGCCACTCAAAACAGCACTGGAATTTATAAATTTAATCAGATTGAAGCAACATTAGCATCTCAAAGCTTTAAATAGCTCTGCCAAAGTTTATTAAAATCGAATAAGAAATAATTAACATATTGATAAAAAAATTAGGGTTTTTTTTCAGGTTTGCACCCTGTATCTTGAAAACAATGCATTTTCAGGCTTGTATTTATACAAGGATTTGTTTATAGAAAAAAATCTTGGGATACACACCAATTTTTTTTATCACAATTAGAAAATAAAAAAATATGACCATAAATAGGATGTTGTTGAAACCTTCTCCAGCCTGGAGAAGGTTTCAAAAACAAATAAATACATTTTTCATGGCTACTTAACTTAACCCAAAATTAACTGTTTTGGCTTTATCCAACCTTTATCATGGCACTTATTAAAATTTGAAACATTAAATTTTTTATGTTTTACCCATCTATTATTGATCTGTAATACCTTAGAAACGGAATATGTTATTGTAGCAATAATACCTGCTATCACACCTAGGGCATTAATGCCCTAATCCGCTAATATGGAAATTTTATTGCTTATCCAATTTTATTTCTCTCACAATAAAGATCAAGTTTATACAAAAAATATTTTTCTTTAAACAATACTAAAAATTAAACTTTATTTCCAAAATAAAAATTACTATTTTGAAATGTCCCGGAAAATGTAGCTGATCCCACTATAGAATGGTCGGTGTTTTTATGATGGTAGCAGCGGTGGTAGCACTAACGCTATTTTGTATAGAAGAACAGTCCATTAATAAATTTTAATATTTGTTCTCCTTCCAAAACTTGAGACTTCTTCGGGACGTATCCTTTCGACTTAACTTTTAAAAAAGATATGAGACGATGGTATTGCGAAATGTCTATATTTTCATAGACCATCAACGTAGACCTTAGGGTGGAATACTTGGTCCAGAGAGAGTTCGGACTGTATTTTTCCGAGTAAAAATAATAAAGTTTGTTAAACATATGTATTAAAATAAAATCAATAACTTACCAGTTCCTGAAAATATGCCATTAAAACGGTTTCGGTTATTTGAAGATTGCGTTCGCATCTTTACAAATATTAAATATGTCATACTCCCGATCATACTGTTGCCTTGATTTAACTGGCAAAGATTTTCGTTCGCTTTTATGGCCTTTTCTCTTATATTTTGTGGAATTTCTTCCATTTTGAGCAAATCGTTAAATAAAAATGCCAACTGACTAACTGATAGAAACATCAAAGTCAAACTTAACACCAGTCATTATCTACTTACGTATACAGGTACTACAGGTGCAACTTATTTTTATATTGCGAATAAATAATGTAATTAGTCATTGAAAAACTCTTTCTTGGGTAAAACATAAAGCATTGTATGCACCACGGGCTTTACTGGACTATAGTACCCATCAGGTCGAAATCTAGCCCTCGTAACGCCCTTGATACATAAATAGCTATAAAAGCAGAAGTAATAAAACATGACATGTGAGGTATCATTATATTTGAAGTATTATATACAAATAAAATAAGATAAAATTTATCCATTGTGCCATTTAAAATTTAAAAATTGCAGTTATTTTCTGGAAAACTAAAAGTAAATATTTGTAAAAATAAGTATTAACTTCGAAGAAAAACCTTTGGCTAGTGTGAAAATCTGCATAGCCAGATCGAACAGTGTTCCGATAGATGTTACCTTGCGGCTCAAAGAAATAACAAGCAGTAAGAAGCTTTAGCTCTCTTTTATTTCTGTTTAAAAAGTGAATATATCAACCAAGGCACATGTGTGGCAAACATTGATATACTAAATTTTATTTATCTATCCCAAAAGGTAAAAAGATAACGAAAAACCACTTTTGAGAAACACCCGGTATAATACCAGTTTTTCCGTGTCTGCACCTCTCTAAACAAAATTCTGGCTACGCCTATGTTTATGGGGGTTCCTTAACATCAAATACATTTCTGTCATTTACGTTGGTTGTCACAATTGATAGAAAATACCAAACTTTATTAGAGACATTTTGCACCTCTTATTTTGCAATTCCGTTGTGGTGGACGTTATTCTGAGTCCGCGCAGTAACGCAAACAGGATCCGTTATCGTTATTAACCATACCGGACTCCTTTAATTACGGATTAATACCGAAGAGCTTATCGTTATCGTTATCGTTATTGTTAAACTGCATGGTTGTCGGATTGTAGAATTTTTAATATCAATTATTAAAGAAGGTTGAAATTTTAATGCCGTAATAATTAAAATATCATTGATACATAGGCTCAAATTAGCGAAAAATCCATAGCAGTAAGAAAAATAAAATAGTGTACAGAAATTAAAACGCACTTACATTTTTAAGGATGTTTTAAATCAGTAATCTATTTACATGTTGCAATCTGGCACACTTGCTTTTTATTCTACTACCAAACCTAACCTTACTTTTTGTGTTTTGCTTATACTGTATTGTTACATCTACTTTGAAAAACAAAATCAAGAGAATTATTTGCATATATTTAAATATCAATATATAACTTATGGAGAATAAAAGTAAGTACTGATTTTTCGTAAACTTTAAAATCGGTGAACCACAGGCAAAAATAAGGTTATGTGTCGAAAGCGCAGACGCAAGATTAATTTATTCGAAGAGGCTGCAAAATCTCTGTCTAAAACTGCTGCTGTAATCGTTATGTTTAATAACGATAACCATAAGGAGGCCAAAAAACGTCTGTTATTTTAAGAGGTGCAAATTTATTTCCGGAAATTTTTTAAGGCCACGAATATGTGGCCGAGAAAAAATTTCCCGAAATAAATTAAGCACGTGTAGTATTCGGTAAGAAAATTTCACACCAAGTTTGTGTTAAATAATATTCTTTTAAATTAATATTTGTAACTTTGACACGAGCTTTAAGATTTTACTATAAAATAAATAGTTTCCATTTTACCAATTGTAGTTGCAAATATATGTAATTTTAAAGCTTATCATTGTTTATTCTTTTATATTATATATACCTTATATTACTACAGTTGGTAAAAATAGTTTATTTTAATTTTTTAGACCCATACCTTGCTTTCGTTTGCTCTTCACTTCTGTCTAGTACTTCAATCTTATGATATTATTTTACTAACTCTAGTTGTATAAAATTGTCATTTAGAGTCTTAAAATCTTACATTATTTTATATTATGTTATGCCTGAAATACTACAACTGGTACAAAATATAATTTGTTTTAATTATGTATGTGAATGACAGACTTGACGTTAAAACAAATTCAATGATTATGTAAAAATTTCCATTATAATTCGCTCCAGGGTACCCCAGGCAGGAGAAAAAAATTTCCGATAAATACTTATGTTGTCATGGTAATGCAACCAAAACTACACATTTGATTGGTCAAAAAACAGTGGTGTGGAATTTTTAATATTTTTTTTGTTGTTGCTGTAATATAAGTCCCTTAGAAAATAATCTAGTCGTATACTAACTTGACCTACACAATTAAGTAAACAAAGTGATTTAAATACAAAAATTTTTACATTTAAGTGCAGGGACACGTTTTAAGTCAACAAAAAGTAGAATGGCTCTAATTTAAGTTTTTTAAACCCAGTATACTTTCTTTAAAAAAATGTAAGATAGAGATTTTCACAGTTTATATTTTAGCAAAGTAATATAATAAACACAGTTAGAAAAGATCTGAAAGAATTTTGGACAAGTTTAAAATTGAAATCCGCTGACCGACTTGTTTAATTTCATGTATTTCAGGTATTCTTAGTAATATTGTTAGTTTAAAGGATGCCTTTAACCAAAGACAACTGTAGTTTCACTCTAGACTCCCAGAACAATGCTAAATTTTTGGTCATCAGTTTGGACGCTGGCTTGGCTGAATTTATGAAGCGGCAAATTATACGTACTGCTTACGTGTGTACTCGATGGATACCCGCTTCATAAACTCCACGAAGCGAGCGTTCAAGCTAATGACCAAAAATTTAGCATCGTTTTGGGTGTTTATAGTGAATCTACAAAATTGTCTTTGCTTTAACCTTGTTGCAAAAGAAATAGGATTTAGCTACAATAAGGCGAATACGTTTTTCTTGTAGACACACTATGGGAAATGATTCAGTAAAAGAAAAGCTGTCAATTATTTGAGGATTAAGGAATTAGGATTATTCTTGATTAATAATGCGCCCCAAAAAGCATGCACCTCTCTTGATTTTAACAGAAAACTTTTTTGGTGTGCTTAAAAATCAAACATGTAAGGTTACCATGGTTCCTGAGTTGGATGCTGACACATCTTAATAGGCAATTAATTAAAATTAAACGTTTTAGCCTAATTGTAGGTAAATTCGATTTATTTTACAATAAAGTTAAATACATCATTTTGCAAAAAGTCCCGTAAGTCCGGTCCTGACTAAATCTATTCGACCAAATTTGATAAACCTAAAGAAACCATATCTACCTATTAGTCCTGTAAAAATAAAAAAGGAAGGCGCAACAGATAAAAAGTTATCATTGGTTAAAAAGTGTTCAAGTTTAATTTGGCCCACACTGTAGCGTTAAAAAAGTAACAACTTAAAAATAACCCTGTATGTTTACATGAGGACCTATTTCTTACTTCGCCTAGGTTAATCAAGATAAATTAGAACTAAGGTTTAAAACTTTGATGAACTGGCTCAAGAAAAACTAATTTTTATTTTAAATAAAGGCAGCATAAAATTTTACATAAAACTAAATTTTATTACAAACAATAAAGGCGTCGTTTAATTACAAAAGTTTGTCAATATCTAAGATCTACCACTATTGTCTGTATTTTCTGTATTGTCTGTATTGTCTATGTATATTACTGATTTTTCTTGCTTTTATTATAGTCCCTGTGCAAGTAGTAAAGTAGACTTCTCGATAAGAACACTTTTTAAACCTTTTTGGGGTGTTTATTTTCGACAAATCTACTAAAAATATTCATACCGCCGTATATAGAAGTGTGACTGTAACCCCTACAATTTTTGGTACAATGTTAAAAAATTGCTTGTAAAACATTGTTGAAAACTTGTCCCAAAGTCGATCTATATAGGGTCGCGACATTCGGCCATATTACTTTGACGTGTTATGACGTCACATATCCCATTTTTCTGCCATGTTGTTCAGTGCCGGAGATATACAGTTTATTGTATTAGTAGAACAACCGTTTACACAACAGTTTTTTATTGTTATTAAGTTGTAAATTCTTTTACTTTAAATAAAAACATTTGGAATTACATCTTTCAACAAATATCACTTCCAAAACAATGCAAAATGAAATGCGCAAATTTTAGACGCCATTGGATTGATCATCAGCTTTGATTTTACCCAGTCTTGCCAACTTTTCTCCGTGAAGTGCCCTTCCTTGCGTCCCCGACCTCGAACCGCCTAAAAGTTGAGGATATGTCGCAACCTTATAAATATATACTAACGTTGACTTGTCCGATCAAAAAGTGACGCATTTGCCCACTCCGACACCCGAAACATTTCATATTGACAGTCTGGCTTAAAGCGCCGCTTCTACATGTACAGGGTGGCCGATATGTAACTGACTGGTTTGTTTCCTGAATATTTGTGAAATGAAATAAAATATGTTCATTTTTTCATTTTAATCTTTTGTTGAAACTTAGAACTTATGTATGAAAAATAATATCGGACAAATGTCCGCCTCTAGAAGCCGCGCAAACCTGAGCCCTCTTGACTACATTTTCCATCACTTTTTGGTAGGTTTCAGGAGGAATATTTTCAATGGCTTCTGTAATATTGTTCTTCAGCTGATCTACAGTATTTGGTTAGTTGACATAAACCTTATCTTTCAAAAATCCCCATAAAAAGAAGTCAGGAGCCGTTAAATCCGGTGACCTTGGTGGCCAGCAAGTCGAGAAATTAAACGACCCGGAAATATTGTTCGTAAAAGATTCATTGTTTCCCTAGCTGTGTGACAAGTTGCTCCGTCCTGCTGGAACCACATGTTTTGCAGGTTAAATTGTTGGATTTGAGGAACCAGAAAGTTTTGCAGCTATTCACGGTATTGCTCGCCAGTGACAGTAAGAGAATTACCTGCATTGTCTTCAAAGAAGTAAGGTCCAATGACAAATACCGCACCAAACTGTGACTCGACGAGAATGTAATGGTCGTTGATGGATGACACGAAGGTTCTCTAATGCCCAGGTACGACAATTCTGCTTATTAACAAATCCGTTCATATCGAAGTGGGCTTCATCGCTCATTATCATTTGTCGGTAAAAATCGTTATTTTGGGTATTAAGCTGCAATATTGCATGACTGTATTGTCGGCGACTTTCATGGTCTCTAGGCTCCACTTCTTGGGTTAGCTGAATTTTGTATGGCCGCAAATGCAAGTCTTTATGTAAAATAGTGCCTAATGATGTGCGACGAATACCCAGTTCTTGAGAACGATGTCTGGTAGATGTCTCAGGGCGCTCCACTACACTTTCACGAACTCTTTCGATATTTTCCGGAATACGAACAGTTCGAACACGGCCCGACCATGGCAAGTCTTTAACCTCACCTGTTTGTTCAAATTTGCGCACCAACTGACGAATGGTGTTGACACTGGGCAAATTATTTCGACCTTAATCTCATCGTAGATTCCGAATGGTTGCAACAATCGACTCATTATTTAAGTAAAACGTTTTAACAATAAAGGACGCGTTGTAGGATCGTGTAGCTCTCCATGAGAAATTGTGCACATGTACTTTAAACAACTACTACGGCGCCACCTACTGATATGCCTGTATCAAAAATGGCGCGCAATTCAAATCAGTCAGTTATATATTGGCCACCCTGTATATGGCGCTATAAATATTCGTGGTAGACTCGTCAAAAGAAACATCCCCAAAAAGGTCTTAAAAATGTTCTTATCATCATGTTTATTTCATTACTGGCTCAGAGACAATAGATTTTGTACTTTAGTGAAATGGCCCAAGATAAATAAAACTAACTTTTACTTTAAATAAAAGCAGCATAAAATTCCACATAAAATTGAATTTTATTGCAGATAGTAAATGCGTCGTTAAATTTTAATACCGTTTATTTAATAACAAAAGTTTGTCAATATCTAAGATTTACCACTAGTTAGTATTGTCTATGTAAATATTACCGATTTTTGTTGCCTTCGTTGCGAACTATTTTTGTATCGTCAAATAAAACAGGAATAATAAATAATTGGAACAATCAAATAATAGGATTTGCAGTGATTAATGATTGGTGAAGATACAAAAATAGCTATTTATGTTTTATTGCTCGAGTCTTGCATTTGTAATTTTGATTTTTTAATGATGGTTTTTATATAAATGAAGCTGCTTTAAACAGAACTATTTAATTTTTTTAAACAAAACCAGAAATTAATAATATATAATAAAATATATATTTTTTTACCTTTTTTATTCTTTTTATTATTATTTAATAATATTTCTTTTATATAATTTATACAGGGTGTTCATTAAAAAACTTTCCACTCAAGTTATCTTCGAAACGAGACAGATTTGAGAAAATCGCCGAAACACGTCATGATATTTATTGAGGGGAACGTTTTTACAAAAAATGGAAGGCGCCCTTTAACCCCTTAACCACCAGGGCCACCACCCCAAAATTCTTAAATGAGATGGCGGGTCGAGTGATACATCACTTTAAAGCTCCTGACGAGTATTTTATAACCCTAGAATATAAAGTCAATATCTTTATCTATTACAAAATGTCGGTACTTTAAAAATTATCTAAATACCTGATTTGGATGGCCATATTTCGAAACTAATAAAGTTAGATGTACCTATTGTGGTGTTTTCTTAAAGCTCTTTTAAAGGTCTTTTACGGTGATACTGGTAGTAATATACAGGGTAGAAGAAAAAGTATATATTTTTTTATTTAAGAACCCTGTATATTATTTTACCATTAAAAGATATTTAAATGAGCTTTAAGAAAATACCACATTAAGCTACATCTAACTTTATTAGTTTCGGAAATATGACCATCCAAATCAGGTATTTAGGTAATTTTTAAAGTACCGTCATTTTGTAATAGGTGAAGATATTCACTTATATTCTAGGGTTATAAAAACTCGTCAGGAGCTTTAAAATGATGTATCACTCGCCCCTTTTTATTTAAGAATTTTGGGGTGGTGGCCTTGGTGGTTAAGGGTTAAGGAGCGCCGTCCAATTTTTGTAAAAACGTTCCCCTCAATAAATATCTTGACGTGTTTCGGCGATTTTCTCAAATCTGTCTTGTTTGGAAGATAACTTGAGTGGAAAGTTTTAAATGAACACCCTGTATGTACTTACTAATTTATAAGTTAAGTTACTAAAATCCAGAAACAAAAAATGCCAACAATTCCTATAACGATTTTAATTTTTATATAGTAACCCAAGCAGCAAGCTGACGTCATTTTTAGTCATTTTTGGTCATGTCATGAGAACAAAGTTATGACGTTATTTTAACGCCATTTTAAAAAATATTTAATCAAGCCCTTTCATTTGATACCTATGAATGTTGAGGTAGTTGTGGAAAAAATATGTAATCAGCCATTTTGTAGCGGCGGCCATCTTCTATTAAATTTTTTCATAGTAAGCTATATTCTATCTACCAAGCACATTCATTTAAGACCCATATTGTGGTAGTTGTGAACAAAAATATGTAATCCGTTATTTTGTGGCAGCTGTTATCTTGGATTTTTATTTTTCCATAGTGGACTTTATTCTACCAATCAAGTACTTTCATTTGATACCCATATTGAGGTTGTAGTAAAGTAATATGCAACCTGCCATTTTGTTTTTGCGGCCATCTTGGTTCTCTATGTTGGAACAACAATCATAAAAAATGTATTTTATTGTATTGTCATCGGAATTAAGAGCATGTACCTCGGTCGTCAGGAAGGCGGTCAAATTCCAATTACTAGATTTCACCCAAATAAGAAATAACAAATAATAATAGGGAATTATTGGAATTCATAAAGGGTTTAGCAGTAATAAATTCAGCAGTATTTTAACATTACGCATGCTCAGTAGTGGTTTTAAATAAGGGGAACTTTATTAAAGTTACTGCTAGACTTTAATTGTGCCAAAATATAATCGGTCATTTCCCTTCCTTATCTATCTATCTCTTTGTTTTATGGCTCTGATACTAAGTCAATTCGCCAGTTCTCTCGTTCCGGTCATATAAGCTATTGCTTATAAGCTTTCTCGGCTTTGTCCTTGGAAAATCTGGATAATCGAGCTCGAAACTCCCAGACTTTCCTAGCATATGAATAAGAAACACGTAAAAATCAACAACAGCGATTGAACTTCTGAACATGCATAAATTGCGATCAAGCCAGCGGCTGCTACTGGTATCGCGCATAACCGTCACTTTCACTACTGACGTATTTCCGCAAGACATGCGCACATCCTCGACCATACGAGGACACCATGTGTTCAACACCAAAACGAAAAAACTTCAGGCTTTAGGAATCTTCACTCACAGCGCTTAGCCCCAGAAGAAAGAAGCCCCAATTTAGCGTGAATCTTTTCTCGGTCCCCAAGGGTACAGCTACGCTCGTACGATGCCTTCAATCGCCTACCCGGGAAGTCTATGTAGACCTCTACGTAAACATGAACCGCACTACTCGAAGACCGCGGAAAGAATAATTTCCCTTCCTTATTTTGACTTTTGAAAACAAAATGAGGTTAAGGGTTAAAGTAATTTTAGTTTATTTTTAAATTTTGTCGTTAAAATATACTAAAAAGTTAAAACTTCTCCATTTTTAACTATACAAAACAAATAAATTAAAGTAGATTATAAATAAAAAGAAATATTATTCCAGTTTTAGGTTAAAAATAATACAAACATGTCATGTTGACCAATAACTCTTCTTCACATAGGCGCGTTAAGGTTTAGCAGTAATAAAATATGGTTTTTCCATTAATACTGCTAGCACTTTTTGCCTATTTCAATAATTCCCTAATAACAAATAACCAGGCAAGTCGGGTAAAACCGTTTTAAAAAAATTAATTTATTTGGTATAAGCATAGTACCGTTTCAAAAAAATAACTAAATAATTGTTTTTAAACCCATTTTTGTCTCAGTAAGTGATAAAACGCACGTTTCAAGTAAATTTGGGGTAAGTTAATTAAGGGCTCTATCAGTCACGTGTACTTTCTCCCTTAATTACATAATTTTCTTTAGGACTTTCCAGTGGTTCCTTAAGACTAAAAACGTGATTTTTTTAATACTGTAAATTTTTATTATACGTCTTTTGAATATTCAATATCTAATTTAACAAAAGGTTTTTTTCTTCAATAATTATATTATGTTTTTAACATCTGATTATATAGGGTGTCCAGTAACTTAACCGACAAACTTTAAGGGGTGATTCTACAATAAAAAATAAGAAAAAAACTTCATATAAACATATGTCCTAAACGTCTTACTTTTTGAACTACGGGGTGTTATACATTTTAAAAA